>CAWVNO010001962.1:0-73183 GCA_963930645.1 Salticus scenicus
GCAACAAGACCTTGGAGCCTCAAAGATCGAGAAATCTTCTTGACATTTGTTCTGCGCATCTCGTCAGTGGTTTGCGTACGTCATGGAATGTTTACACCACGGAACCAATCAGCTTTGCTGACTGGGATAGTTTGTTTTGTTTATGTTTGTGTGAGCGATCAGCGATTTGAGAGAAATTTTTTTTATTATTCATTTAAAACATATTTAAATTTTTCAAGTTATTCCTCCTTTTGATTTGGATACTTTGAAATTAAATAGATTTTGTTTGATGAATATCTCGTGGGTGTATTGTTTATAGGATTGCTGCAACTTCATTATTGTATCTTTAAGACTACTTTTATTTGCTATATATATTTTAATCGTCTTATTATATAATACTCACCAAAATTTATTGTAAACATATATTAAATTTATAACTTTTAAAATGAAAAATCTACATAGAAGTATTTTTGGAATAAGTTGAATGTATATCTTTTTCTTTCATATATAATCTTAAGTGTGCCTGACATTAATTTAATTTTATTATATAGCTGTTGATTCGTAATAAGGCAATTCCACGGAAATGTCAACCTGAACGTCAATATTTCAAATTTAACAAAATTTTGAGTGTGATACTTACAGATTTTTAAAGCTTGTAATATATATTTTAGTAGCGTGAAGTTTGAATTATATATATTGTTTTGTGAAAATGGGTTCGTCCATGTGTTTTCAGATTAGGACATTTAAGAAATGGACTTGCATAAAATGCTTAAGTATGTTGCTTGTTACTTGTACATGTATAATTTTAAATATTTAACTGTTTAATTATGTATATATCTTTTGTTAATTAAAAAGGAAAGAAAGACATATTAGTTTTGTATTTGATTTAATTAAGGCTTTTTTATTTTGGAAAAAAAAAAAAAAAAAAAAAATGATGATGTAACAATTTTGTCAAAAGTTTACTCTTTAATAATCCTCTTGTAAATATTAATTTTACATATTTACTTAACGTATTTGAAGCTGGATGCAGTTAAATTAAATTTAAAAAAGAAGCAGATTACGTTTAGATTATGAATTATCGTTGTTTTATTGAAATACAGTGTAAACAGATAAAAGTAAGCTTAATCGCAAATTTATCATCTACCACTTGTATTTAATTTAATTTTTAATGCAGTATCTATAAATAAAGGTTAATTTGCAGAAAATTATGCATTAAAAAGTTTAAAAGTACTGTGCAAAGCCCTGTTTAAAATATAATCTATAATATTTATTGAATTAGTTAAAGGCAGGTTTTTTTGTGCTACACATGCTTTACAAATTTTTTTGTTTGTAAAATCAACCCATGCCAAGTGTGTTTTAGTTTTAAACATTCAGGAATCATTCCTCTTTTTGAAATAAATGATAAAATGCTCTTAAAAAATATTTTATATCTTTTGATTTTGAAAATTGGGCATTTTTTAGCTTAAATAAACACATTATGTTTTATAAGAGATAGAGAAATTTCGGACTCCTCATTTTAAAGAGAATTTCATAAGATTTAATTTGATGTCTACCTTGATTATGTTAGTTAAAAAAATATTTTTATTTATTTATAAAGCTACTGTTTTGTAAACTTTTCGAAAAAAAAAAAATATATATATAACAAAAATAACTTTTTAATAAGGAATTATGACAAGTTACTGTACATGTAAGAATATAATTATAAATTTTACTTACATGGTAAAAGACCTCATTTTTAAAATTAGTAATCCATAAAAGATGAATACACGTATGGATTATACTATAGCTGAAGTCGAAGAATCCATAACCTAGTGTAGGGAAGGGGCCGGCACCTGGAAAACAACTAAACCCCTACACAAAATTGGAAAACTTGTTTTTTGCGTTTAAATTTAAAAGGCCCTACTAGTAACATGTGTTCAAGTATTGATTTTTGTGCCATTTTACTTAGCTCAAGTAAAAAAAAAAATAGTTTTTGTTTAATTTTTCCATTGTTGAGATTAAATATATATATATATATACATGCGCAAGTTGCCATCAGATTTTCATACTTTAGATAATTTTTAAAAAATCTAATTGTCCATTAATCAGACGGATTCAGAAAAATGCCCCTTTCATTTGGTACCGTATTTGTAACGAAATTTTGATTAGATTTTTTAAAATTAATTAAAATATGAAAATAATAACCTGGTAAAAGCTTTAAAAAGGGACATTTAAATTTTTAATTGTTGAAAAAAAAAAAGAGATATTGTTTGTTTTGATACTGATTATTATTAATTTTCTTTTCTTTAAAAAAAAAAAATAATAATAATAATTTTTGACGAAATTCTGGCAAAAGCAAAATTTAATTCTGTGGATTCGAAAGGAAGTATCTGTCATGAAAAAAACTCACACAACAGTTCATATTATTTACAAAACAATAATATTGTGAGTGACTTAAATAAACTATTCATGCATTAATCATGTAATACACAAGTTTTTTAGTTTAATCCTTTCTTTCGTCCTAGTTTAAATAATTTGTTTCCTTCCCATTCAAAGGAAGTAGTTTTCATTATGCAGTATTCCAAAAGAATTGAAAGTTAAAATTTCAAGTAGTTAATTTCTGAAAATTTTTAAAAGACCTAATACCATAGAGAGAAAATGGTCCAGATGCTGTCTATTAAATTATGCGGTTTCTGTGACGCCAACACTCAATAATGTCCAATTTAAAATTTGGACTGTAACTGAGAAGTCACAGAGGGGGATCAGCACCTCCCCTTTCCAACAGTGCACTCTTTGTCATACTAACATTTAACCAACTTGAAATTTAAAATTTCATAAAGTTAAGACTGTAAGTGATAAAGCACAATTGGGGGAAGAGGAACAGAACCTGTCTCCTTCCAATTGCACAGTCTTTGGCAGACTACCACACACTCAACTCCTAATTAAAAATTTTGTGAAGTTTAGAGTTTTCAAGATAAGGCTTCGTGGGGGGGGGGGGAGAGATGCTCCCTATTTTAATGATTCAGTCTTTGTCATATTAACACCCATTTAACTCCAAACTTAAAATTTTGTAAAGTTTAGAAAATGGTTTTTTTTAGATAAAGCACCGTAGATGGTAAGATGTGTTAAGATCCTCCCCCTTAAACTCATTCAACTCCAAATTCAAATTTTTGTGAAGTTCGGGCCATGATTTTTTATGATAAGGCATGGGGGGGGGGGGGGGGGGTTAGAGCCTCCCTCCCTTTAACGATGCAGTTTGTATCATATTAACACCCATTCAACTCCAAATTTAAAATTTCAAAATTCCATGTAAGTGGAATGGGTGTTGTATCATACGGTACGGTAACACCCATTTAACTCCAAATTAAAAATTTCATTTAAGTGGGGAGGAGGTCCTTCCCCTCTTTCTACGATCCAGTCCGTATCATACTAACACCTATTCAACTCCAAATTAAAAAAAAATTAAAGTTTAATCCATGATTTTTCATGATAAGGCATGGGGGAGAGGGGTAAGACCCTCCCCTCTTTTAGTGATGCAGTTCATATAATACTAACTCCCATTCAACTCCAAATTTAAAATTTTATAGTTCAGTTTGAGATAAAGCACCGTGAGGGGGGGGGGAGTGGAGTTAAGACCCTCCCTCCTTTTAATGATGCAGTCTTTGTCATACTAGCACTCATTCAATTCCAAACTTCAAATTTTGTAGTTTCAGACCATGATTTTTTGAGATAAAGCACGTGGGGGGTAAGAGGAGTTAAGACCCTGCAGTCTTTGTCATATTAGCATCCATTTAACTCCAAATTTAAAATTTTTTAGTTCAGACCATGATTTTTTGAGATAAAGCCTCATGGGGGGGTAAGAGGGATAAGACCGTCCCCCTCTTTTAGTGATGCAGATTGATGCTTCACATTAACTAAGATGTCGTACATCGGTAGCACATTGTCGCAGGCGAAAAATGTCCGTAAATTGCAGACAAAGACTGTCTGAAAGTTGTGGGCAATTTTTTTTATTAGAGCAGACAAAGACTGTCCGAAAGTTGTGGACAAATTTTTTTATTAGTGCAGACAAAAACTGTCTGCAAACCGTTTTTCTGTGTCCGCAACTACGTCACGGTGTTTCTACCACTGGGACATGTCTATGGATATTATATGGGAAATGCCGATTGATAATCAGCCAGTATAGCTAAATGGTGGTAGAGCATCTGCATAAAAAGATATTTATAGTTCACATAATTGCTTATCAAAATATCTTTTACTTGTTAAAAACCTCAGTTTTCTGCTAGAAAGGCCTCCATAAATGACACTCCACTGAGGGATACAACTCTCATTTGTTAATCAGTCTTTTTCCAAAGCACCAATATATCCGCTTTTTCATCTACTGTCTAGAGCTCCTTATGCATGAACAACACCTGACCTTCCCAGAAGCCAAACTCGTATTATTCTATAGGGAAATTTGTTTCAACAATTATCCATTGTTTAATGTGTATTTTACTTTCAATAGAAGAAAGTATTGGATTCGTAAAAATTTTCGACCTTGGGTTTTTGATGGATTTACACGTTTTGAGAGCTGTAGAACACGATTTGACCATTTTTACTTTCTTCTATATTCAATAGAAGAAAGTATTGGATTCCTTAAAATTTTCGACCTTGGGTTTTTGATGGATTTACACGTTTTGAGAGCTGTAGAACACGATTTGACCATTTTTAGAAAATGTCTGTCTGTCTGTATGTGTGTGAGAGAGACAAAATTTTGTGGCAAATGTATCTCAGGCACTACTGCACAGAATTTCATACAAGTTGGTATGTAGTTGCACCTTGACATAAATTAGTGCCTATCAACCTTTTGGTAAAAATTGTCTTACAAGTTGCGTTGCCATCCCGCTTTTTCTAAATTTTTAACATGGTGATATAGGACAAAATTTTGCATAAATGTGCATAAAGAGAATTAATTTTTAATAATCATTATTAAATTTAAAATAATTATTTGTAATAGAGATAGTCAACTGGGGGAAAAAAATGTGTATGTAGGAGCCTCGCCTCCCCCCTGGGGGGAAGTCCCCCCTCAAGGGGAGTAAATTTTCATAATGGGTATCTTTTAAAAGAGCTTGCCAGTACCTTTAAAATGAGTGGTTGAACCATCCATTATAACTTAATCAATTATAACTTGATCAAAAGATTATAGAAAATCTTAATTTTCATTTACTTTTATACATTTTAATTTATAGCTTGTATTCAAAATAGACTAAACATACATACAGTATATATGTGTATTTCTGATAGATTGGAGTGGAAGCGGAAAACCTGTGGGAAAAATAACAGACCCGTTAAACGAACCTGGGCCTTCTGCTTAACGTGCAGATGCTCTAACTATTGAGCTATCCTGGCTGATAACCAGCTCAGCATTTTTCACATAATATACGTTGGCAAGGTCACCGAGTCAGCAAACACGCAGCTATTTCAAGTGACAAATTGATCATGGCACAACTCCAATAGGCCACAAAATTTTAATTTAGTTATTTTATACATCAACCTTGAAAATTCATTTCTAATAGATTGGAGTAAAAGGCAGATTATTTATACTATCTGAGTGAAAAATACCAGAGCCGGAAACTGAACCCAGGCCTTCTGCTTGTTTGGTGATATACATTAGTTTATTTAAGCAGAAGGCTAGGTTCTATTACCGGCTCTGGTATTTTTCACATAATTCGTATTAAAAATCAGCCTTTCATTCTGATCTACTAGAAATTAATTTTCAAGGTTGATGTATAAAATCTATATATATATAAATGAATGTTTGTCTGTATGTTATTTATAAAATCGTAAACGGCTTGACTGATTTCGATCATTCTTTTTTTGTTTTTTTCCTTATAGGTCAGGGATGGTTTAGGAAAAAAAAATTGAAAAAATCTTTAAAATTAATTAAAATATGATAATAATAAACTTATTGACTTAAAAGCCATTTAAATTTTTAATTGTTGCCAAAAAAAGTTCACGAGATATATTTATTTATTATTTTCAGCATAAAATAAAATATGCTTTCATGCGAAAAATAAAAAATTACTACATGTTAAATTGGTCGATGAGAAAATGACACATTATAATTTTAAAATAAAATAGTAATCCGCGATTGTAATGAAATGCTCGCCCTCTGGTGGGCTAAGGTGAAATTACAATAAACATGGTTTAATTCGAATTCCATACAGCCGCCATTGCTTGCCGATATTTAGTTTCACATATATTTATTGAATAAAAATGAATAAATACGGTAAAAAAGATAACACATACTGTTGTGTGCTACAATCTAACTCCAAAGGATCAAGAAATCCAGAATTGAGCTCCCATTTATTTCCAAATGACAAATTTAAAATTTCAGTTGCTTCGGCTAATGGAAGTAAAGAATTAATCAGATGATTTGAAATTAATATTTGTTCAACTTCAGTTAAAAATCTACTTCCGATCGAACTTTGAATAAACTGAAGTATTTTTTCCAAAAGCAATCAATTTTCCATAATGTAATGGCGGAGAAATTATAGTACGAATATTAAGTAGAACAACAAAAAGAACACTAATGGAACACACGTGGCTATAATGTTTACTAACAACTGCAGTGTTGAGAAAGCGCCATCTATCGATTATTACAATCGCGGATATTACAAATTTTTTTTGCAGTTTTTTTTATATACCTCAACTTCATATATTTTTTTTTTTTTAGTATGGCGGATGAAACACGCTTGGCATAAAAGTTAATTCAGCATTATGGTAAAGGTATTTTCTTATTGATAATTCTTGACAATGTTTTATAATTTTGATGCTGAAGTAGATCGGACATTTTTCGCCAAGGAAAAGATAGAAAAAAAATACGCAAGCGAAGTGATGACGCCACTGGCCGTTCGTGGTTGCAAGAAAAATATTTCCTATGTTAAACGCCCATTGGATTTTTTGTAAAAAATTATTAAAAACCGAGGAAAAATATTTCCCGATTTTAATTCGCATATTTAGGTATAGATATGTATTAGTTATCATGTCCATGCATTAGGTTGTTATTTTTTTTGTAAAATTGACAAAATTTGAATTTTTAATTTCAAAACTCTAGAAAAAAAAATGGCAAACTTCCATATTCGATTGTAAACACAAACATTTAATTTCAAAGGATGATATTAACACAATAAATATCCAACTAATATACTGATTAAATGGGAAATGATAAATATTCTATCATAATTTGAAGTCAAATTTGTTTTCAAATGTCTAAATAAAGTATCTGATATAAGATACTAATATGTTGTAGCGGAATAGATTTGATATCGGTCATCCTTGGTAGAAAAATAAAATATCGCCAAATTATTTGGCGAACATAATTTAATTCCTTTCAAAAATCATGGTTATTTTAACAACTTATTTTAAGACAGTAATGAATAATATGAAACAATATTTCGTACAATGCATATTACGAAAATATACATCTGGCATGTATATTTTCGTATTATGTTTTTGATCACCAAATACAATAAGCGCCAAGAACGACAGAGTTTTGAAATTTAAAATTAAAATTTTGTCAATATGACAGCAAAATAACTCAATCTAACACATGCACATGATAACTAATACATATGTGTACCCAAATATGGGGATTAAAATCGGGAAATAATTTTCTTCGAATTTTAATCATTTTTTACAAAAAATCCAATGGGCGATTGACATAGGAAATTATTTTCTTGCATCCATGGACGGTCAATGACGTCACACTTCGCTTGCGTATAGGAACAATAATCGCATAAATTATATTTTGGTCTAAAACGGCAACAAATATTTAAAAGTCGCCAAGGGCATTAAGGCTGTACCATGATCAAGTTTACATACTAATTTATTTATTTTTCTATATACCAACTACTATTAACTAAGCATGAAGTATATATAACCACAAAATAATAATTGTCTCATGCGATAGAAGTTGCCGATCATAGCATATTGTAATATTATATGTCGCTTGAAATTGCTGTCATTCTATGGTTGATTGATTAAATCAAATAAATGTAGGAAATAACTTGAGAGCAAATATTATGTACATCACATATAATGTTGTTCATATGTAACTGGGATTCAGATATAAAAGAGCTACTTCAAATTTTTCGATACTGTCCGTATCGAAACTGTTATGTATGATAAGCAACCAAATAGAAGCCCACGGGTAAGCCATTGTTGCAGGCAATAGGGACAGGCACCGGAGATTGCAAGGACGAACAAGGCGCTGCATAAGGCAGCGGAAGCCCAAAGCAAGCTTTTGACCGATTTCAGTTTTTTTTTTTTTTTTTTCCATAAAGCATATAGGAAGGAGTTTGCCAGCGAAGCAGGCAAAGCCGTCCAAAATTGTTTAAGAACTAAAATATTATTCAACAATTCGCCGGGAAATGAAAAAAAAAAAAAAAAAATCATTTATTTGTAAAAAAAAAAAAAAAAAATTGAAACTCATAAATATTATATGAATTTCACCACATAGTTAAAATTTTAATTAACCAGTCACCAAATTATTATTAGAACCAGATTAATATCGTGCAATAGTGAACTAAAATCATACAAAGAAAGGTTTCGAAATAAAATTCATAATTGACGACCCAGTTTTTATACTTCTACAACGCAGTACTGTTTTAGTACAGAATCCCTATGGACGAATTTTAAATTTTTATCGCCATGTTGGCGATAACTTTTTATTTATTTATTTTGGCATTTTATTTTGGCTTTCAATGAGTTACAAATTTTTTTGAGTGTACTTTAAGACTCTGTTTTGCACAGCACCACAATGATAAGGTTTCATTTCATTACATGTTATGATCAAACCGTCATTTCCCACACACAGACATCAAAATTTCCACGTGAACGAATGGGATGAGCTCTGGTATTTTTCACATAATTCGTATTAAAAATCAGCCTTTCATTCTGATCTACTAGAAATTAATTTTCAAGGTTGATGTATAAAATTTCTAAATAAAAATGTATGTATCTATGAAATAGCTTCAAAACATTTTAAGGCATAGTTCATAAAATTTTGTTTTATTCAGAATCACTCTTATGCTATTGTGCATAAATAGCAAATAATGAGGAATTAAGAAGATATCAAAAGGTATTGATACAGCAAAATCTAACTTCAGTTTTTTTTCATGATTTCAATGCCAATGCATATTCTAGAAGCAAAAAGTGGCTCATTAAAGGACCACTTCACTCACCGTCGCCATATAAGCCGAAGCTAATATTATTCTATGGTAAATTTTCTTTATTTATTACTAATTAGCTAATACATATTTTTAAATTCTGTTTTCACATTCAGAAAATTCCAAACTGCTAAATTG
The DNA here is from genome assembly GCA_963930645.1 of Salticus scenicus. NCBI lineage: Eukaryota > Metazoa > Arthropoda > Arachnida > Araneae > Salticidae > Salticus > Salticus scenicus. Next base: position 9,303 of record CAWVNO010001962.1, read on the forward strand.
ATGCTCTTTTTTTGAAAACATATTTTTTTCATTTTTACTATTCTATTTCGAAGCTGTAAAATACAAATTTTTAATATGTAAAATTTTTCATTTTGCAATTTCAAAATAAAAAATGAAAAAAATTCGTTTTTAAAAAATGAGTGTCAATTTAACAGTTGGGAATTTTCTGAATGTAAAAACAGAATTTAAAAATATATATTAGTTATAAGTAAAGAAAATTTCCCATAGAATAACATTGCCTCGGGCTTCCGATGAGGGTAAGTGAAGAGGGCTGTTAAGGTTGCACATCAAATTCCCTGTTTCTTCCTTCCTATGTTATCCTATGGGATTTTGTTGCTTAGTTGTATATAACAATCTGTCATTGAAATATGAAGTGTTTTGAAAGTTATTCTTTGAACTTTTTTTTTTTAGCTTAATGAGCTAAAAAAAATTAAATCAATTGATAAAAAAAAATGCTCATTGATTATGTTCAAAGAGTTATATTTGTTAGTTATAGAATATTACTCAATTCAATAATTATTGAATATTAAACAGAATACGAAAAGCTTCATTTTTGAATGAGAGATCATCAAACTAAGCAACAAAAGTTCCATTGAATAATATGTAGAAGAATAGTTGAAACTGACTGACATACTGCCATTAATTCTGATGTTCTGAAATGTTAGAGAAAAAAAAAAATAAATAAAAAAAAAAAAAAAAAAAATCCTTTCTCTGAATATATATTCAGATTTCCCAATATTGATATACTTTTTTTGGTGATATACAGTCGGCAGCAAAAGTTTCCGAGCATTAGCCAATAATTCTGATATCGAAAAAGTACACTTAATACTGTTTTGTTAAGTAAATCCTTGTCGGGTCATGTTCTTTGACTGACTAAGAACATAACTCGACATTGGTTTATTTAAGAAGGCAGTATGAATTGTACTTCTTTTGTACAGGGATTATTGCTAGTGCTCGGATAATTTTGCTGCCGACTTTTTATCACCAAAATATATATATAAATACTGGGAAACAATATTCACGAATCTAAGAAATTGATATTGAAAAGTATCAAAAAATGTTATTCAGAAATATTTGAAAAAAATATTTTAGAATATCATGAAGTAATATTCAAAGACCTCAAAAATAGATATAGCTAAATATCTAAAAATATTATTCAGAAATATTAGAAAAAAATATTTCTAAATATCCAGAAGCAATATTGGAAAATCTCAAAAATTAATAAAGCCAAATATATAAATATTTTATTCAGAAATATTAGAAAAAGATATTGGGAAATATCTTGAAACAATATTCAAAAATCTATAAAATAGATATTGCTAAATATTTAAAAATATTATTCAGGAATAACAAAATATAATATCAAGCAATATCTGAAAATGTTATTTAATAATGTCAAAATACAATATTTACAGGTGTCTGTAAATATTGGCCAATATTAATAAATGTCAAAAAATAATATTCCTGGATATCTTTTAGGGGGGGGGGGGTTCATTTTACGTTGGCCAATATCAAATTTTTATATTGGCCGATATTTTTGTGCTACCTGGGATAATGCTTAGTTCAGTAGTTTTTATACTGAATAATTAGTTCAAGATGTTGAATAAAAACTCCATTTTAACCTTAAAATTATAAAAAAGGTAAAACAAGTTAATGCAATATATATTAGTAATGCGCTGAATATTCGGTTTGGCCAAATCTAAAACTATTCAGCTAGTTGAACATATAAAAATTCAATTTTTAAAAATTTTAAATCATTTGAAAAAAAAAAATTATTTTTAATTATCATTAAGATTTTTCAGAGTAATTAAGAAATAGATAATACTTAAATGAAGACAACTGTTTTATCTAGTTTCAAGTAACATTAAAGAAAATTAAGTATTAGTTGCATTAATAATAATATCAGACAAAAAAAAATTTCTCTTTTTCAATAACAGTATAACGATGCATGTTTCTAAAGTTGAGTTAAGAAAGAGCGTACATAATTCACATGATGTTGCCATTTAGGAAACTTCAAGAGATGAAACAAAGATCACATTCAAATCTGGCAAGAAAAATGACACAAGTCATAAAATAGCAATTTTGAGTTTGTCATTGAAAAATGCATATGAAATACCCCAACATGCACAAAAAACATCACATCTCTATTTCACAATTTATTCATATGAGAGTAAGAAGCATTTTTGGAGTGGCATACAAGAGGTGGGGCGGAGGGGGTGTTCTGCCCCGGGCCTCAAGTCATAAGACAGCCTTCGGAAAAACTTAACCTTTAAGTATATATATTTGGTGAAGTTGCCGTGCCATTATTTTAACTAGAAAAATTCCCTGGAGTTCTTTAAACCATAGATTTCTGCCTAAAACAGCCTTAATGTACAAAATGTGACCATTGAGCGACGACTCAAAAAAAAAAAAAAATATATATATATATATATGTAAAGCCTAATTAAAGCAGTACAAATGGTACCAGTGCCTTCTTGTTGTGTGTTTGGCTTTTGAATCAATCTTAAAATTTATTTCAGTGCCTTTTTATAGTAATAAATTTAAGTGAAGAAGTGTGAGGGGGCCTTCTAAATAGTAGGGGCTCCAGTCAGAGGTCCCCCAGTGAAAATTTTGCCCTGGGCCTCGAGAGTTGTAAGTCCGCTAATGCATTTGTGTCAGTTTTAATAAAGGTTAGACAATAGATTGTTACTTTTAAATTGATTTTTTTAAATGCTGCATTTCTGGATTATGTTATTATCATTTCATGTGGAGATGACAAGATATTGCTTTTTAAGAAATTTCATGCGTTTGTTAAGAAACCTTACAATTATTAATTTTTTTTTTTACTGTGAGTTCAGCATTACACCACTACTTATGTATAGTAATATTTCCTAATATTTTTCTACATTTATGTAAACCACTGTTTCTGAATAGTTTTTTTATAATTAAAAAAAATAAAATATTACTAAATGTAAATGGTATTGCTGAAAGAGTTTGCAAAGAATTAGGCTGATTGACACGATAAAAATAAGAACTTAATATAAGAATAAATCAGCCAGCCAAATAGTTCCTACTCCGGTTTGAAGGATATTCGGCCAAAACTGCTAAAAAAAACTTATTTAAATTGATATATATTTTTTTTTTTTTTTATGCTTTTTGTATATTTAGACCAATTATTATTTTTTTTTTTCCTTTTTCCCTCACATTAAGTTAAAAAATATATTTAAAATGAAATTTAAGGCAGACAGATGATTAACCCCTTGGGTACATTTGACGTCTGAGACACGTCATTCACTTTTTTTTGTTTTTTATTTTTGTTTTACAATTCTAATTACTTGAAGACATCTTAATATGTCACCAATATTTTAGAAATAAATAAATTCTTACGTAAAATGTACTGCTTTTACATACTACTCCAAGCAACCAAAAATTATATCCGTTCCACATGTAAATATTTTCTCAAATAAATCCGTACCCAAGGGGTTAACCATTAATATTATAAAAAGGCACCTCACAACTGGTGTTTAAAAGTAATAAGTACAAAACTTTGAATAAACGCCATAAAATGCAAGAACTTGCAACAATTGCTTTAGGTCAAAACAAAACATGATCTTTTTTCAGGCGAACAAAGTAGATAGATTGCCACTTTATTTGTAACACTCCTGCCTATTTAGTTCACCTTACGAAAGCCCTTCAACCTAAAATTATTGTGTGCATTACCTCTGTTTGCAACATTCGTGCCTACTTTGTTCGCCTGACAAAGGGTTGTGTTTTCTCTCAACACTAAACAACTGTTGCGAGTTCTTGCATTTTATGGTGTTTATTCAAAGTTTTGTACTTTGTAATCACTAAAATGCAGAACCACACAAAAATATTCAAATAAATAATAGAATATAAGTGAAAATTGCTCAAAGTATGATTTTAGTTGTATTCTGCTTTTTCTTTTAACTATACTCTCATTTCATGGCATATAGTAAATATAAAAATATGCGATGTCATGGTTTTGCCTGTTTACTTTTTTGTATGTAAGATTAACATTTGTATATAATTACTTGTTGTGTATAAGATCCATAGCTGGATCTCATTTTTTCCAGAAACAATATAACTGATACTTTTCAGCTACAGATAATAACGTATTCAGGCTTTTGCAATTAAATGCAATAACTTTTATGCTTAGCAGCCATTTTGAATTTTTTTAACTAAGAAAAAGAATGACATCAGCAAAATTTGGGTTAAAAGATAAACCACAGGTATTTATTATATAATTTTATATACTAAATGTAATATTTAAGAGGACAAATATATAGCATTGTTTTAAGGAAACAAAAATGATTTAATATTCTACAAATATATAAATAATAAATAAGATAGGACAAAATACTTACAATTAGGCTTAATAAAGAAGGTGGGGGGGAAAAAAAACTTGAAAACAGAAATTATCTTATTATTAAATTTAGATTTTAGGATATGTTAATTGTAAATTAACTAGTATGATAATTAATACACATAATAGTAACATTAAACTTGCAGTGCTTTTTAAAAATATCTAGCATAAAATGTGCTTCACCTTTAAAATACTTTTCATACAACTTAAAGTACTTATATTCTATAATTCAATGCATAATACTACATATTCTTTAGGATGTATTAAAATACAGACATGCTATAGTATAAATAATATTTCCCATGGAAAATTTCTTGCTTAAGTACTTAATTTATTTCCATGTATACTGTTTAAAAACATAGACAAAATGACATGTGCAGATATTTACCCTGCTCATGTGTTCATTAAGTGAAAGCAATAAAGAAAATATCTTAGAAAGAATAATTAAATATTTTAAAGCTTACTTTTAAAATATTTTTCTAAATTTTACAATTTATCTGCAATATTAAATGTTTTTATACGGTCTCATTCCTTTGCAAAATAATACTAAGTGCATGCGATCTACATTTCGACTACAAATAATATGAATTATTTTTATGACTACATAAAAATCTTTGTAAACATTTTTTTTCACAGGTTTTATGGATTTTTGCAAAGTAAAATATTCATTGCCACAAATGTGCTTTGCTCTTTTAAAATCGAACTGAGAATTCCTACTGAAAATGTTAAAAACAATGAGTCAAAATAACATTTTATAATTTATTGAGTAGCCTACTGTAATGTGTAAATCTATACTTTTTTTTTTTCTTTGCTCAACATCTTTAAATATTAAGTACTTTCATTTTCATCAACAAAAACAAGTTTAAAAAAAAAAAAATAGCATTTATAAGATAATAATAACAAGTTTAACACCTTTAGAGACAGACGTATTGAAGGACTAAATAAAGTTACATATTTAAACACAAATATTTTGCACTCAATTCAGTCATCAAAGATCAACAATCTAAAATCACATCAGTATTTTGTATTTTATTTTACATGTGAACGTAATTGATAAGGACTTGAAACAACACATCTTAATAATAAAAATATGATTATTATTTAACAAATGCTAAACTAATTATATTTTCTAAATTGTTCTAAATTGATACTAAAATATTTCGAGACAAGTAAACAATTGTACTTCTAATGACAATAAATGAATTCAACAACTTTTTAAAAATTATTTCTTATTTGATTGAAATGATATTAATTAAAAGATTACATAAAAATACAAAATATTCTCTCATATTTTCCATCTCCAAGGAAAATATTTTCTGCTAAACTATCGTAAACAAAGTGAGCAAATAGCAAAGCTGAAGCTGATTGGTTCCGTGGTATAAACATTCCATGACGTACGCAAACCACAGACGAGATGCGCAGAACAAATGTCAAGAAGATTTCTCGATCTTTGAGGCTCCAAGGTCTTGTCGCTGCGCACGCGCAATCTCTGAAACTGAAATCCAAGATCGTCGTCTGCTCTGCTTCCACCGCGAATGAAGTAAACTCACCATGGTTATCTAATCGCCTCGCCATTATCACGTTTGAATAATCTTTCTTTTCTTTTTTTTTTTAAGATTAGATTTTTGACAGTATAAGGGTTATTAATGAAATGAGTTATCTATACAAGTTATTTGTACGCAAAAAGTATTTCTAAAGCGGAAACTGCATTTGAACCTATAGTTTATTCAGCGAAAGAAGAGAACGAAACTAAATAAAAGGGTTGCACAAAAATAGCCAAGAAGGTTCACTTTCAGCCGAAATCCCCAATTTGGAGAATTTAATTTTTTTTCCTTACTTAAATGTTTTTTTTTAATTCTCTTCTTCACTGGACTCAAAGAACTTTTCTCACTCTCCATTATGGTAAAATACGAAATCACACGAAAAAATTATCAAATTTAACAATCAGACAATAGCACGAGCAAAACAGTGCAAATAAAGAAAAAAAAGAAATTCACACTTTCTGTTTGGCACTCCTGGAAGAATGCCAGGTTTTTCAACGCAGCCAAACCGCACGTGCGTTTATTTAGTTTCGTTCTCTCGGTAGAATGAATGGACTATAGGATCTCAGGATTAAAATCAAAAGACATACAGTCGACAGCAAAAGTATCCGAGCGCTAGCCAATAATTCCGATATGAAAAAAAGTAGAGTTAGTGTCAATACTGTTTTGTTAAATAAATCCTTGTCGAATCATGTGCTTAGATTGACTAAGTACAGTCGGTAACAAAAGTGTCCGAACACTAGCAAAAATTTCTATGCAAAAAAAGTTCACTTCATACGTTTTGTTAAATAAATCCTTATCGAATAGTGTTTTTAGACTGGCTAAGAACAGGATTCGACAAGGATTTATTTAACAAAACCGCATGAAGTGTACTTTTTTTACATAGGAAATTTTGCTAGTGTTCGGACACTTTTGTTACCGACTGTACATGACTCGATAAGGATTTATTTAACAAAGCAGTATTAAGTGTACTTTTTTAGACAGGGTCACAGGGATTATTGGACAAGACGTTAGATCGCGCCCATCACAACTGCTCCAGCTCGTTCCTTCTTCTAATGAGCATGCGCGGGGACTTGCTCAAGTTGCCGGCCAAAATCATGAAGGTCTAAGTAAGATATTGATTCGCCGCCGGTGCTACCCTCTATTACCGATAAATTTAACCAAACATTTTCACTTTCAGTAATTTTATTTTATTTTCCCTTTCAACCTTTTTAAAAATAATAAAAATCTCAGACTCAGAATTTTTTTATTTTATATTAAATTTTATTTTCCACCAATTAAAAAAAAAAAAAAAAGAAAGAAAGAAAAGAAAAAAAAAGTAAGAAAGAAAGTAGGGTTTAGAAAAAAGATTCAAATTAATACTTGAAAGTGTAGGAGGCTCTTCATTTATGAAAATATTCATAGATAATTAGAGAAAAAAAAAAATCAACAATATTTTAAAATTTAATAAAATAACAGCAGAATTGTATGAGATATAATAATTCCAAATCAAGTTTATTGGTGTTTTATGATTGTGTTTATATTAATTTTTCACATCAAATACTTTGTATGAAAGTTTTAAACTGATACAAATGATGTAGAAAATTGATTTTAAATTAAATTATGTATAATTTCCTATCCTTCGTATAATACTGCTTATTAATATTTCGAAATAATTTATAACATTAAGAAAAAATATATAAAATATTTCAGTTTTAAATTGCATTATATTATTATCAGTAAATTATAAAGAAAGTAAATTTGATTTAATTTAAATCCTATATATTCAACTCTAAATATTATACTATATTATGCATAACACAGAAAAATTTCATAAAATTTTTTCTAACTATATTTGAAGTATTCTCATCAATATTGTATCAAAAATTTATTGGAGTACTTAAAAATAGACATATTCAAAAACTAAGCAAATGAGAGTTAATGTTTATCACTAACAAACATTAAGAGGGTCATTTAAACTGTTTATCCTCTTCCCTTCCTCCCTGTTTGAATCAGAATGTCATAAGACAATATAAAAAATTTTAACATATTTCATCAATTTCAATTTTATTTTCAGTGCTAACCTCAATATGATATATAGTTAAAAAATTTGATCCCCTTTGATAAATATTACTGTTTCGAATAAATTTCAAATTTTTATCATTTGATTATATTATTTATAATTTTTCATTTAAAAATATAGAAAATTCTTTGTTGGGGCCATAAACTGTAATAATTAGAATATATTAAACCCATGTCTTAAAGTAAATTAATGCTTTTTGCTTATTTTACTTAATTATTTATTAAACAGTGGGAGGCATGACTATGACTAGAAAAGCTATAAAATGAAATAAAATGTTTTTACGACTTATATATGTAAAATATTTATAAATAATACTGACATGAAATTAAATTTCTATATAGCTAAAAGCTTCTAAATTAGATTTAATAATAATAATAATTGTAAATATTTGCATGGGAGAAAATAAACAGCTTTACTAATCCTCTTACTGTTTGTTATTGATAAAAATTAACTCTCATTTGCTCAGTTTTTAAGATACGTACTTTTAAGTACTTTGTTAAATCTAATAAAATTCTTATTTAATATTAATGGGAATATCTCGAATACTTGTTAGAAAAAATCATATGTAATTTTTCTATGTCATGCATAATATAGTATAATATTTTTAGTTGAATATATAGGATTTAAATTAATTCAAATTTACTTTCTTTATAATTTACTGATAATAATATAATGCAATTTAAAACTGAAATATTTTATATGTTTTTTTCTTATTGTTATAAATTAATTGGAAATATTAATAAGCAGTATTATACGAAGAATAGGAAATTATACATAATTTAACTTAAAACCAATTTTCTACTTCATTTGTTTCTATTTAAAGCTTTCATTCAAAGCATTTCATTTTAATTGGTGGAAAATAAAATTTAATATAAAATAAAAAAAATTCTGAGTCTGAGATTTTTATTATTTTGAAAAAGGTTGAAAGGGAAAATAAAATAAAATTTCTGAAAGTGAAAATGTTTGGTTAAATTCATCGGTAATAGAGGGTAGCACCGGCGGCGAATCAATATCTTACTTAGACTTTCATGATTTTGGCCGGCAACTTGAGCAAGTCCCCGCGCATGCTCATTAGAAGAAGGAACGAGCTGGAGCAGTTGTGATGGGCGCGATCTAACGTCTTGTGATTATTGGTAGTGCTCGGATACTTTTGCTGCCGACTGTACCTCTGGTCAAAAAAATTATCCCATTGTCCATCGGTAAGTTCTGATAATCTATCTGAGATATGGCGTCGATGGTGTCGCCAAAGGCAAATATTTTTAAGTTCAAGCAAAAATAAGTCAAAGTTAATATTTTTTAATAACCTATAACCATGTATAAATTCTGAGGATCACAGAAGATGACAATCTTAGGGCCTGATTATCCAAAAGGCTCAGGAAGCACAAGCTTCCCCTCTAAAATTTAAGAGGGGGCCCCACAAGGATTAAAATCATGGTCTTGAATTTTTTGTTTCATATTTTCACACTGAGATTGATTTTTTTCTGAGAAAGGTTACCTAAAACAAGACAAAACACTCACTATTTCGGGAAAAATCTATTATTTAACCTCAAAAATCTGAATGTTCTTAATTAAAAAGTTGTATGATTTTAATGTTCTGTGTAGAAACCACCCAGATGTATGAAAAAAAAAAATAATAATAAATAATAAACACACACTATTTTTTTTTGTCTATAGCACTTTTATATTACAATATGTAACAGGAAAACAAGATTTTCTGAAATGAAAGGGGGCCCCGAAATGATGCTGAGCTTCCCCTAGCTTCAAAGCTTAATCGGGCCCTGGGCAATCTCCTCCACAAAGGATGATGAAATGTCTCTGGCTCTGGGACCAAGCCAAGACCATCCCATCCTTGGGACCCGAATCAATATTTCTTCCAGATTCATGTTTCATGCTTAGTTTATTGCCGAAACGTCAGTGGAGGCCCTCTGTTGAGACTCAAAACGGTTTTGGGCTGTGTCTGTCTGTCTGTCTGTCTGTCTGTCTGTCGCGCGATAGCGGCCGCAAAAATAGCGCTATTGACTTGAAATCTGGTACACATGTTCATGAGCCCCACGAAATTAGCTGTATAGTTTTTAGTATGTATTCCATTCGTAGTTCGTATACAGGGACACGCCAAAGTTTTTTTTATCATTACGGCCTATGGGAGAATTTTATATGTATCGCGATAGCGGCTACAAAAATCACGCTATTGACTTGCAATTTGGTACACATGTTCATGTGCCCCACGAAATCAGCTGTATAGTTTTGGGTGTGTATTCCATTTGTAATTCGTGTACAGGGATACGCCAAAGTTTTTCTTATCATTACGGCCTATGGGAGGAATTTGTATGTACCGCGATAGCGGCTACAAAAATCACGCTATTGACTTGCAATTTGGTACACATATTCATGAGCCCAACGGAATAAGCTGTATAGTTTTAGGTGTGTATTCCATTTGTAGTTCGTGTACAGGGACACGCCAAAGATTTTCTATCATTACGGCCTATGGGAAGAATCTGTATGTACCGCGATAGTTACTGCAAAAATCAAGCTATTGACTTCCAATTTTTGCCGAAACGTGAATGGAGGACCTCTGTTGAGACTCAAAAGGATTTTGGGTTCCGTCTGTCCGTCTGTCTGTCTGTCTGTCGCGCGATAGCGGCCGCAAAAATCACGCTATTGACTTGAAATTTTGTACACATGTTCATGATCCCCACGAAATTAGCTGTATAGTTTTGGGTGTGTGTGCATTCCATTTGTAGATCGTGTACAGGGACACGCCAAAGTTTTTTTTTATCATTACCGCCTATGGGAAGATATTGTATGTACCGTGATAGCGGCCCCCCAAATAATGCTATTGACTTGCAATGTGGTACACATATTGATGAGCCCAACAGAATTAGCTGTATAGTGTTAGGTGTGTATTCCATTTGTCGTTCGTGCACAGGGACACGCCACAGTTTTTCTTATCTTTATGGCCTATGGGAAGAATTTGTATGTACCGCAATAGCGGCCGCAAAAATCCTTCGATTAACTTGCAAATTGGCGCACACGTTTCAGCATTGCATAAAAGCAGCTGTATAATTTTTATTGCTATATTTTTTTTAACTATGTACACGGACACGCCAAAATTCTTAACATTACGGCATATGGGGTGATTTTCGTTTAAACGCATTTTAATATCATTACTTTGCAATGAAGAAAATGAAACTAGCGTACGTGAGTAAGATACTTCAGCTTATGTTGTTTGAAGAAAATATGTGCTCTTAAGCTTTCTAATTAATGTACAGGATCTTACAAAAGTGTTCTGACAATGTCACGTAGTCATCCAAACGATGTTACATTAGGAACAATTATTAATTTAAACTCAAAAAAAGCTGAATAGTTTTTACTGGTGTATACAATGTTTATGGTTCGTTTACAAAGACACACGAAAGAATTTCGTAACATTAGAGCCTATGGACAAATTTTTAATTTAAGCGCGCACTTTAATGCGTTTATGCTGAATTGAATTTAATAAAGTTAATATACATTATAAAGATGCTTAAAATCATGTTTACTCTTAAAAAAGGTTATGTATATTACTAAATAATTTATGGGACCACACAAAATAATTCCGAGTATATACTGTAATCATCCAAATAATGTCAAATTAGTTTGAAAAATTAATGAGTTATAATTAATTAGGTTTATTCTTATTATTGGCGTTTATAATGACTGCGGCCACTTTTCCGGAATACATAAAGGAATTTCGTACTATTACGGTCTATAGTCGGTATTTCTGAAAAGTGTATTTTAACATGGTTATATCCCCATCAAATATAATGAAATTTTATTAGAATTTTAAAAGCATGTTTTCCTGTTGGGGGAGAGAATTGAAATTGTGGGCAGAGAATTGATAATTAGTTTAAAAGTCATGCAAAATATTTCCGATATGCTATGTAATTATTATTATTATTTTTTTTTTTTTTGTATGAAATTTGATAGTTATGAAATTTGGTATTTATGAATTTCAGGGAAATAATACAAGACTGTCGTTTATTAAGAATACATATTGTTTCGTACTTGGGGGTTCGTAAGTTGTCCGAGAATGAAAAGCGAAACTTGCAAAAATTCAGTGATTTATTCATAGAAAGTTCCAGAAAAATACAGGTCTATAAACCAAGTATCAGCTTCAATTCAATCAGTAAACATAGCTTAAAAAACAGTCGTTAACAGCAAAACAACATTACAAAATATTTATCAATAACGCATAAAGCAAGCCTTATTGAGGCTCAAAGCAAAGCAAGCATTTGACAAAACTGACACAGATCTGAGATTGACCACCTTGGCTAAAAAAATGCTCCTTTTATACTATTCTATCGAACACAGACTGTTCTGGAAAATTCTCTTATCTCATCAGCCAATGAGATTAGAGCTTCCATATTTGGTATATCCCTAATAACGATTTTCTCGCCAAGGAGGGAAACAGTCACCAAATTTGGCGCCAAATCCATTTCTTCCCTTATTGGAGCTTTTTAATGCGTTTTTAAAGGAAAATTAAGCTATTGTAACGCTAAAACGACTAGAAATGCACAAAATTAGCCTTTTATCGACTTTCTAAGCCTCTTTGAAAGAATTTATACAAAAATAAATGCAATTATTTACAATTCCGTTCAGACATTATTCAATAGGTCATTTTTATTTATTCCTTATTATATAATTGCCGAAACGTCAGTGGAGGCCCTCTGTTGAGACTCAAAACGGTTTTGGGCTGTGTCTGTGTGTCTGTCTGTCTGTCTGTCTGTCGCGCGATAGCGGCCGCAAAAATAGCGCTATTGACTTGAAATTTGGTACACATTTTCATGAGCCCCACGAAATCAGCTGTATAGTTTTTGGTATGTATTCCATTCGTTGTTCGTATACAGGGACACGCGAAAGTTTTCCTTATCGTTACGGCCTATGGGAGGAATTTGTATGTATCGCGATAGCGGCCGCAAAGATAGCGCTATTGACTTGAAATTCGGTACACATATTCATGCTCCCCACGAAATCAGCTGTATAGTTTTTGGTATGTATTCCGTTTGTAGTTCGTATACAGGGACACGCCAAAGTTTTACTTATCATTACGGCCTAAGGGAGGAATTTATATGCTTTGCGATAACTGCCACAAAAATCACGCTATTGACTTGCAATTTAGGACACATATTCATGAGCCCAACGGAATTAGTTGTATAGTTTTAGGTGAGTATTCCATTTGTAGTTCGTCTACAGGGACACGCCAAAGTCATTCTATCATTACGGCCTATGGGAAGAATCTATATTTACCGCGATAGCCACCGCAAAAATCAAGCTATTGACTTCCAATTTTTGCCGAAACGTCAGTGGAGGGCCTCTGTTGAGACTCAAAAGGTTTTTGTGTTCCGTCTGTCCGTCTGTCTGTCTGTCGGTCTTGCGATAGCGGCCGCAAATATCACGCTATTGACTTGAAATTTGGTACACATGTTCATGATCCTCACAAAATTAGCTGTATAGTTTTTGGTGTGCATTCCATTTGTAGTTCGTGTACAGGGACACGCCAAAGTTTTTTTTATTATTACGGCCTATAGGAAAAATTTGTATGTACCGCAATAGCGGCCGTAACGTATGTACTGTAATCATCCAAATGATGTCAAATTCGTTTGAAAAATTAATGAGTTATAATTAATTAGGTTTATTCTTATTATTGGCGTTTATAATGACTGTGGCTACTTTTCCGGGATACATAAAATAATTTCGTACTATTATGGTCTATAGTCAATATTTCTTAAAAGTTTACTTTAACATGGTTATACCCCATCAAATATAATGAAATTTTATTAGTATTTTAAAAGCATATTTTCCTGTTGAAAATTGTGGGCATAGAAATGGTGATTAGTTTAAAGGTTACGCAAAATATTTCCGATATGCTATGTAATTTTTGTTTTTTGTATGAAATTTGGTAGTTAGGAAATTTGGTAGTTATGAATTTCAAGGAAATAACACAAGACCGTCGTTTATTAAGAATACATAACGTTGCGTACTTGGGGGTTCGTAAGTTTTCCGAGAATGAAAGGCGAAACTTGCAAAAATTCAGTGATTTATTCACAGAAAGTTCCAGAAAAATCCAGGTCTATAAACCAAGTATCAGCTTCAATTCAATCAGTAAACACAGCTTAACCAACAGCCGTTAACAGCAAAACAACAGTACGAACGGTTTAGCAATAACACATAAAGCAAGTCTCATTCAAAGAGTCAAAGCAAGCATTTGACGAAACTGACACAGATCTGAGACTGACCGCATTGGCGAAAAAATGCTCCTTTTATACTTTTCTATCGAACACAGACTGTTCTGGAAAATTCTCGTATCTCATAATGAGATTAGAGCTTCCATATTTGGTATATCCCTAATAAGGATTTTCTCGCCAATGTCGCCAAAAAAAAATCGCCAAGGAGGGAAACAGTCGCCAAATTTAGTGCCAAATCCATTTCTTTCCTTATTGGAGCTTTTTTAAGTGTTTTTAAGGGAAAATTAGGCTATTTTAACGCTAAAACGACTAGGAATGCACAAAGTTAGCATTTTATTAACTTTACTAAACCTCTTTGAAAGAATTGATACAAAAGTAAATGCAATTATTTACAATTCCGTAACACTTTATAAGATATGCAAATAGAGACACAGTGGGGGGTTGAGGGGGACGGTAGCCCCCCTCAGGAATGTATCTGATTATGGTAACAAGTCGATCGAATCAATATATACGATTATATAATAAGGAATAAATAAAAATGACTTATTGAATAATGTCTGATGTAAATAGGACGTTGAGGCTCCTGATCTGATGATCCACTACTAGTTGTAGGAAGACACGTTAAACACAATCACAAACAGTAGCCCAACTTAGACAAGATACACCAATTCGCAAGAAAAAATTTTCTGTGCGTTTTTCTTTATCAAAGCGTTTTTTTTTTTTTTTTTTTTTTTTTTTTTCCCAAATTTATAAAGGTACTCCTTAATATCTTCCCTCCCTTCGAAGACGAGAAGACTTGCTAGAAGAAGAACCAGGCCCAGGCTCTGTATTTTGAAGATATTAATTTAAAAATTTTGTGTTTTACTCAACAAAGCAAATTAAAGTTGTGAAATGAGCAATATCAGCCATGTGCTGATTCGGAAAAATAATTCACCATGGGAAATCCGTGGTTTGTTGTCCTAACAATTCTGCATCCAAAGATAAAGGGTATTATATTAAATATTTGCTGTAATATATCAAATAATAATGGTTATTTCCGTTAATTCTTTTTCTGTAGAGTATTTAAAATCTAATTAACACGTTGAACGTCATGTCAGACATTTTAGATTCTAGACATTTTGTCATATATCTCTAAGCACTGAAGGAATCATCTTGAAACTTTAGGAGTGTGCAGAACATGCTACACTTCAAACATTTCAGTGAAAATTTTACCCCGAAAGTAAAAGCTGTACCAATAAAAAATTAAAACGTTGAGCGCCCTGTCAGCCATCGGTGGCTGACAGTGTCATATATGATATAAAGCCGCGTCAACCATCGGTGGCGGATATAAAATAGGATATAAAGCTAAAAATATTATATCTAATGATTGAAAATTTACAAAAAATTTGCTTAATTTTTATTTATTACAGGAGGAATCATTATGGAATTTTAATGGATTTTAAGAATTTGCGTGGCGCCCAACATGTTAAAAATAAGTTTCGAAACAGATGAAGAGAAAAAGACTAAGCAATTCAGGGCCCTTAGCGATTCCTTAATTGGATTACCACTTTTTTTGTTCTTTTCTTAAATAGAAAAGTTCTCTAATTTTTCGCAGTGATTTTCTTCAACAATCACTGAAAATCACTGTAAACGATTACCGAATTATTCTACTAAAAACTGTGGTATTCAATTAGGGAACCATTAAATGTCCTGAATTACTCAAGTTTTTTTTTTTTTTTTTCACCTTATTTGTTTGGAAATTTATTTTTAATTAGATTTTAAATACCAAACAGAAGTAGAGTTAACAGAAATAACCAATATTATTTAATATGTTACAGTAATGTAGCTGGACATATATTAGATTATATATTAAAATACAAAAGAAATACAAAACTAAACTTCTAAACTTCTTAGCTATTTTTTAATAAAATATGAACAAGTAAAATGTAATTTTCATCTTTTCTAAACAAATCATTAGAATTCAGAAGTGTTTAGAAATGCTTCCCCAGTTTTTCTACTTTTTTTGGACTATGGAAATTTTAGTGAAGCGTAAAAAGAATCTTAGGCTTCAAGGCCAATTATATTGTCCAACGCAACTAAAAATTGTTTGAAATGCTGAATGAACAGTTGTAAATAATTAAGAGATAAGTCCCCAAAAGATTTTTGAACGGGATTTTTATAATCCACGCGAACTATCTCTCTCTATATAAATGGCTAAGAGATTTTTGAGTCTGTTTGTCTGCGTGTTAGCGCAAGTGGCCACCAGCTTTTCATACTTTAGTTAATTTAAAAAAATAATAATAATTGTCCTATCGATAAGTTAATTAAGCCGACAGATTCAGAAAAAATGTCACTTTCATTTGGTCCTTATTTGTAACGAAATTTTGATTAGATTTTTTAAAATTAATTAAAATGTGAAAATAATAACCTGGTAAAAGCTTTAAAAATGGACAATTAAATTTTTAATTGTTTCGAAAAATAAATATTAAATTTGCTCCTGCACATGAAAAAATGAAAATGGAGTAAAAATAAAAAATATATATACCTCATTTTTAGATTTTTTTTTTCCACTTTTTGTTTAAATAGTATGTTTTTGGCACGGATGAATCGCTCTTGGCATGAAAGCTAATTCAGCATCACATTAAAGAGCTTTACTTATTGATAATCCTGGGAAATTTTTAAAATTTTGATGCTGAAATAGATCGGACATTTTTCGCCAAGGACTCTACTTTCGTAAAAGCTACTTTAAGCCAAGTAGCGCATAAAAAACATAAATAAATTATAAAATATTGAAAAACAGAAAAGAAAAAAAAGGAAAGGAAAGGAAAACGAAAAGAAAAGAAAGAAAAAAAATAATAATAACATAAATTATGTATTTTTGTCTGAAGTGACGATAAAAATTCAAAAGTCGCCAAGGGGAGCTACATTAAGGCTGCACCATCCACCATGATCAGGTGGATCATCAAAATCATGAAGGTCTAAGTAAGATATTGATTCGCCGCCGGTGCTACCCTCTATTACCGATAAATTTAACCAAACATTTTCACTTTCAGTAATTTTATTTTATTTTCCCTTTCAACCTTTTTAAAAATAATAAAAATCTCAGACTCAGAATTTTTTTATTTTATATTAAATTTTATTTTCCACCAATTAAAAAAAAAAAAAAAAAGAAAGAAAGAAAAGAAAAAAAAAGTAAGAAAGAAAGTAGGGTTTAGAAAAAAGATTCAAATTAATACTTGAAAGTGTAGGAGGCTCTTCATTTATGAAAATATTCATAGATAATTAGAGAAAAAAAAAAAATCAACAATATTTTAAAATTTAATAAAATAACAGCAGAATTGTATGAGATATAATAATTCCAAATCAAGTTTATTGGTGTTTTATGATTGTGTTTATATTAATTTTTCACATCAAATACTTTGTATGAAAGTTTTAAACTGATACAAATGATGTAGAAAATTGATTTTAAATTAAATTATGTATAATTTCCTATCCTTCGTATAATACTGCTTATTAATATTTCGAAATAATTTATAACATTAAGAAAAAATATATAAAATATTTCAGTTTTAAATTGCATTATATTATTATCAGTAAATTATAAAGAAAGTAAATTTGATTTAATTTAAATCCTATATATTCAACTCTAAATATTATACTATATTATGCATAACACAGAAAAATTTCATAAAATTTTTTCTAACTATATTTGAAGTATTCTCATCAATATTGTATCAAAAATTTATTGGAGTACTTAAAAATAGACATATTCAAAAACTAAGCAAATGAGAGTTAATATTTATCACTAACAAACATTAAGAGGGTCATTTAAACTGTTTATCCTCTTCCCTTCCTCCCTGTTTGAATCAGAATGTCATAAGACAATATAAAAAATTTTAACATATTTCATCAATTTCAATTTTATTTTCAGTGCTAACCTCAATATGATATATAGTTAAAAAATTTGATCCCCTTTGATAAATATTACTGTTTCGAATAAATTTCAAATTTTTATCATTTGATTATATTATTTATAATTTTTCATTTAAAAATATAGAAAATTCTTTGTTGGGGCCATAAACTGTAATAATTAGAATATATTAAACCCATGTCTTAAAGTAAATTAATGCTTTTTGCTTATTTTACTTAATTATTTATTAAACAGTGGGAGGCATGACTATGACTAGAAAAGCTATAAAATGAAATAAA
The DNA here is from genome assembly GCA_963930645.1 of Salticus scenicus. Lineage (NCBI taxonomy): Eukaryota > Metazoa > Arthropoda > Arachnida > Araneae > Salticidae > Salticus > Salticus scenicus. Next base: position 27,681 of record CAWVNO010001962.1, read on the forward strand.
ATGTTTTTACGACTTATATATGTAAAATATTTATAAATAATACTGACATGAAATTAAATTTCTATATAGCTAAAAGCTTCTAAATTAGATTTAATAATAATAATAATTGTAAATATTTGCATGGGAGAAAATAAACAGCTTTACTAATCCTCTTACTGTTTGTTATTGATAAAAATTAACTCTCATTTGCTCAGTTTTTAAGATACGTACTTTTAAGTACTTTGTTAAATCTAATAAAATTCTTATTTAATATTAATGGGAATATCTCGAATACTTGTTAGAAAAAATCATATGTAATTTTTCTATGTCATGCATAATATAGTATAATATTTTTAGTTGAATATATAGGATTTAAATTAATTCAAATTTACTTTCTTTATAATTTACTGATAATAATATAATGCAATTTAAAACTGAAATATTTTATATGTTTTTTTCTTATTGTTATAAATTAATTGGAAATATTAATAAGCAGTATTATACGAAGAATAGGAAATTATACATAATTTAACTTAAAACCAATTTTCTACTTCATTTGTTTCTATTTAAAGCTTTCATTCAAAGCATTTCATTTTAATTGGTGGAAAATAAAATTTAATATAAAATAAAAAAAATTCTGAGTCTGAGATTTTTATTATTTTGAAAAAGGTTGAAAGGGAAAATAAAATAAAATTTCTGAAAGTGAAAATGTTTGGTTAAATTCATCGGTAATAGAGGGTAGCACCGGCGGCGAATCAATATCTTACTTAGACTTTCATGATTTTGGCCGGCAACTTGAGCAAGTCCCCGCGCATGCTCATTAGAAGAAGGAACGAGCTGGAGCAGTTGTGATGGGCGCGATCTAACGTCTTGTGATTATTGGTAGTGCTCGGATACTTTTGCTGCCGACTGTACCTCTGGTCAAAAAAATTATCCCATTGTCCATCGGTAAGTTCTGATAATCTATCTGAGATATGGCGTCGATGGTGTCGCCAAAGGCAAATATTTTTAAGTTCAAGCAAAAATAAGTCAAAGTTAATATTTTTTAATAACCTATAACCATGTATAAATTCTGAGGATCACAGAAGATGACAATCTTAGGGCCTGATTATCCAAAAGGCTCAGGAAGCACAAGCTTCCCCTCTAAAATTTAAGAGGGGGCCCCACAAGGATTAAAATCATGGTCTTGAATTTTTTGTTTCATATTTTCACACTGAGATTGATTTTTTTTCTGAGAAAGGTTACCTAAAACAAGACAAAACACTCACTATTTCGGGAAAAATCTATTATTTAACCTCAAAAATCTGAATGTTCTTAATTAAAAAGTTGTATGATTTTAATGTTCTGTGTAGAAACCACCCAGATGTATGAAAAAAAAAAATAATAATAAATAATAAACACACACTATTTTTTTTTGTCTATAGCATTTTTATATTACAATATGTAACAGGAAAACAAGATTTTCTGAAATGAAAGGGGGCCCCGAAATGATGCTGAGCTTCCCCTAGCTTCAAAGCTTAATCGGGCCCTGGGCAATCTCCTCCACAAAGGATGATGAAATGTCTCTGGCTCTGGGACCAAGCCAAGACCATCCCATCCTTGGGACCCGAATCAATATTTCTTCCAGATTCATGTTTCATGCTTAGTTTATTGCCGAAACGTCAGTGGAGGCCCTCTGTTGAGACTCAAAACGGTTTTGGGCTGTGTCTGTCTGTCTGTCTGTCTGTCTGTCTGTCGCGCGATAGCGGCCGCAAAAATAGCGCTATTGACTTGAAATCTGGTACACATGTTCATGAGCCCCACGAAATTAGCTGTATAGTTTTTAGTATGTATTCCATTCGTAGTTCGTATACAGGGACACGCCAAAGTTTTTTTTATCATTACGGCCTATGGGAGAATTTTATATGTATCGCGATAGCGGCTACAAAAATCACGCTATTGACTTGCAATTTGGTACACATGTTCATGTGCCCCACGAAATCAGCTGTATAGTTTTGGGTGTGTATTCCATTTGTAATTCGTGTACAGGGATACGCCAAAGTTTTTCTTATCATTACGGCCTATGGGAGGAATTTGTATGTACCGCGATAGCGGCTACAAAAATCACGCTATTGACTTGCAATTTGGTACACATATTCATGAGCCCAACGGAATAAGCTGTATAGTTTTAGGTGTGTATTCCATTTGTAGTTCGTGTACAGGGACACGCCAAAGATTTTCTATCATTACGGCCTATGGGAAGAATCTGTATGTACCGCGATAGTTACTGCAAAAATCAAGCTATTGACTTCCAATTTTTGCCGAAACGTGAATGGAGGACCTCTGTTGAGACTCAAAAGGATTTTGGGTTCCGTCTGTCCGTCTGTCTGTCTGTCTGTCGCGCGATAGCGGCCGCAAAAATCACGCTATTGACTTGAAATTTTGTACACATGTTCATGATCCCCACGAAATTAGCTGTATAGTTTTGGGTGTGTGTGCATTCCATTTGTAGATCGTGTACAGGGACACGCCAAAGTTTTTTTTTATCATTACCGCCTATGGGAAGATATTGTATGTACCGTGATAGCGGCCCCCCAAATAATGCTATTGACTTGCAATGTGGTACACATATTGATGAGCCCAACAGAATTAGCTGTATAGTGTTAGGTGTGTATTCCATTTGTCGTTCGTGCACAGGGACACGCCACAGTTTTTCTTATCTTTATGGCCTATGGGAAGAATTTGTATGTACCGCAATAGCGGCCGCAAAAATCCTTCGATTAACTTGCAAATTGGCGCACACTTTTCAGCATTGCATAAAAGCAGCTGTATAATTTTTATTGCTATATTTTTTTTAACTATGTACACGGACACGCCAAAATTCTTAACATTACGGCATATGGGGTGATTTTCGTTTAAACGCATTTTAATATCATTACTTTGCAATGAAGAAAATGAAACTAGCGTACGTGAGTAAGATACTTCAGCTTATGTTGTTTGAAGAAAATATGTGCTCTTAAGCTTTCTAATTAATGTACAGGATCTTACAAAAGTGTTCTGACAATGTCACGTAGTCATCCAAACGATGTTACATTAGGAACAATTATTAATTTAAACTCAAAAAAAGCTGAATAGTTTTTACTGGTGTATACAATGTTTATGGTTCGTTTACAAAGACACACGAAAGAATTTCGTAACATTAGAGCCTATGGACAAATTTTTAATTTAAGCGCGCACTTTAATGCGTTTATGCTGAATTGAATTTAATAAAGTTAATATACATTATAAAGATGCTTAAAATCATGTTTACTCTTAAAAAAGGTTATGTATATTACTAAATAATTTATGGGACCACACAAAATAATTCCGAGTATATACTGTAATCATCCAAATAATGTCAAATTAGTTTGAAAAATTAATGAGTTATAATTAATTAGGTTTATTCTTATTATTGGCGTTTATAATGACTGCGGCCACTTTTCCGGAATACATAAAGGAATTTCGTACTATTACGGTCTATAGTCGGTATTTCTGAAAAGTGTATTTTAACATGGTTATATCCCCATCAAATATAATGAAATTTTATTAGAATTTTAAAAGCATGTTTTCCTGTTGGGGGAGAGAATTGAAATTGTGGGCAGAGAATTGATAATTAGTTTAAAAGTCATGCAAAATATTTCCGATATGCTATGTAATTATTATTATTATTTTTTTTTTTTTTGTATGAAATTTGATAGTTATGAAATTTGGTATTTATGAATTTCAGGGAAATAATACAAGACTGTCGTTTATTAAGAATACATATTGTTTCGTACTTGGGGGTTCGTAAGTTGTCCGAGAATGAAAAGCGAAACTTGCAAAAATTCAGTGATTTATTCATAGAAAGTTCCAGAAAAATACAGGTCTATAAACCAAGTATCAGCTTCAATTCAATCAGTAAACATAGCTTAAAAAACAGTCGTTAACAGCAAAACAACATTACAAAATATTTATCAATAACGCATAAAGCAAGCCTTATTGAGGCTCAAAGCAAAGCAAGCATTTGACAAAACTGACACAGATCTGAGATTGACCACCTTGGCTAAAAAAATGCTCCTTTTATACTATTCTATCGAACACAGACTGTTCTGGAAAATTCTCTTATCTCATCAGCCAATGAGATTAGAGCTTCCATATTTGGTATATCCCTAATAACGATTTTCTCGCCAAGGAGGGAAACAGTCACCAAATTTGGCGCCAAATCCATTTCTTCCCTTATTGGAGCTTTTTAATGCGTTTTTAAAGGAAAATTAAGCTATTGTAACGCTAAAACGACTAGAAATGCACAAAATTAGCCTTTTATCGACTTTCTAAGCCTCTTTGAAAGAATTTATACAAAAATAAATGCAATTATTTACAATTCCGTTCAGACATTATTCAATAGGTCATTTTTATTTATTCCTTATTATATAATTGCCGAAACGTCAGTGGAGGCCCTCTGTTGAGACTCAAAACGGTTTTGGGCTGTGTCTGTGTGTCTGTCTGTCTGTCTGTCTGTCGCGCGATAGCGGCCGCAAAAATAGCGCTATTGACTTGAAATTTGGTACACATTTTCATGAGCCCCACGAAATCAGCTGTATAGTTTTTGGTATGTATTCCATTCGTTGTTCGTATACAGGGACACGCGAAAGTTTTCCTTATCGTTACGGCCTATGGGAGGAATTTGTATGTATCGCGATAGCGGCCGCAAAGATAGCGCTATTGACTTGAAATTCGGTACACATATTCATGCTCCCCACGAAATCAGCTGTATAGTTTTTGGTATGTATTCCGTTTGTAGTTCGTATACAGGGACACGCCAAAGTTTTACTTATCATTACGGCCTAAGGGAGGAATTTATATGCTTTGCGATAACTGCCACAAAAATCACGCTATTGACTTGCAATTTAGGACACATATTCATGAGCCCAACGGAATTAGTTGTATAGTTTTAGGTGAGTATTCCATTTGTAGTTCGTCTACAGGGACACGCCAAAGTCATTCTATCATTACGGCCTATGGGAAGAATCTATATTTACCGCGATAGCCACCGCAAAAATCAAGCTATTGACTTCCAATTTTTGCCGAAACGTCAGTGGAGGGCCTCTGTTGAGACTCAAAAGGTTTTTGTGTTCCGTCTGTCCGTCTGTCTGTCTGTCGGTCTTGCGATAGCGGCCGCAAATATCACGCTATTGACTTGAAATTTGGTACACATGTTCATGATCCTCACAAAATTAGCTGTATAGTTTTTGGTGTGCATTCCATTTGTAGTTCGTGTACAGGGACACGCCAAAGTTTTTTTTATTATTACGGCCTATAGGAAAAATTTGTATGTACCGCAATAGCGGCCGTAACGTATGTACTGTAATCATCCAAATGATGTCAAATTCGTTTGAAAAATTAATGAGTTATAATTAATTAGGTTTATTCTTATTATTGGCGTTTATAATGACTGTGGCTACTTTTCCGGGATACATAAAATAATTTCGTACTATTATGGTCTATAGTCAATATTTCTTAAAAGTTTACTTTAACATGGTTATACCCCATCAAATATAATGAAATTTTATTAGTATTTTAAAAGCATATTTTCCTGTTGAAAATTGTGGGCATAGAAATGGTGATTAGTTTAAAGGTTACGCAAAATATTTCCGATATGCTATGTAATTTTTGTTTTTTGTATGAAATTTGGTAGTTAGGAAATTTGGTAGTTATGAATTTCAAGGAAATAACACAAGACCGTCGTTTATTAAGAATACATAACGTTGCGTACTTGGGGGTTCGTAAGTTTTCCGAGAATGAAAGGCGAAACTTGCAAAAATTCAGTGATTTATTCACAGAAAGTTCCAGAAAAATCCAGGTCTATAAACCAAGTATCAGCTTCAATTCAATCAGTAAACACAGCTTAACCAACAGCCGTTAACAGCAAAACAACAGTACGAACGGTTTAGCAATAACACATAAAGCAAGTCTCATTCAAAGAGTCAAAGCAAGCATTTGACGAAACTGACACAGATCTGAGACTGACCGCATTGGCGAAAAAATGCTCCTTTTATACTTTTCTATCGAACACAGACTGTTCTGGAAAATTCTCGTATCTCATAATGAGATTAGAGCTTCCATATTTGGTATATCCCTAATAAGGATTTTCTCGCCAATGTCGCCAAAAAAAAATCGCCAAGGAGGGAAACAGTCGCCAAATTTAGTGCCAAATCCATTTCTTTCCTTATTGGAGCTTTTTTAAGTGTTTTTAAGGGAAAATTAGGCTATTTTAACGCTAAAACGACTAGGAATGCACAAAGTTAGCATTTTATTAACTTTACTAAACCTCTTTGAAAGAATTGATACAAAAGTAAATGCAATTATTTACAATTCCGTAACACTTTATAAGATATGCAAATAGAGACACAGTGGGGGGTTGAGGGGGACGGTAGCCCCCCTCAGGAATGTATCTGATTATGGTAACAAGTCGATCGAATCAATATATACGATTATATAATAAGGAATAAATAAAAATGACTTATTGAATAATGTCTGATGTAAATAGGACGTTGAGGCTCCTGATCTGATGATCCACTACTAGTTGTAGGAAGACACGTTAAACACAATCACAAACAGTAGCCCAACTTAGACAAGATACACCAATTCGCAAGAAAAAATTTTCTGTGCGTTTTTCTTTATCAAAGCGTTTTTTTTTTTTTTTTTTTTTTTTTTTTTTTTCCCAAATTTATAAAGGTACTCCTTAATATCTTCCCTCCCTTCGAAGACGAGAAGACTTGCTAGAAGAAGAACCAGGCCCAGGCTCTGTATTTTGAAGATATTAATTTAAAAATTTTGTGTTTTACTCAACAAAGCAAATTAAAGTTGTGAAATGAGCAATATCAGCCATGTGCTGATTCGGAAAAATAATTCACCATGGGAAATCCGTGGTTTGTTGTCCTACCAATTCTGCATCCAAAGATAAAGGGTATTATATTAAATATTTGCTGTAATATATCAAATAATAATGGTTATTTCCGTTAATTCTTTTTCTGTAGAGTATTTAAAATCTAATTAACACGTTGAACGTCATGTCAGACATTTTAGATTCTAGACATTTTGTCATATATCTCTAAGCACTGAAGGAATCATCTTGAAACTTTAGGAGTGTGCAGAACATGCTACACTTCAAACATTTCAGTGAAAATTTTACCCCGAAAGTAAAAGCTGTACCAATAAAAAATTAAAACGTTGAGCGCCCTGTCAGCCATCGGTGGCTGACAGTGTCATATATGATATAAAGCCGCGTCAACCATCGGTGGCGGATATAAAATAGGATATAAAGCTAAAAATATTATATCTAATGATTGAAAATTTACAAAAAATTTGCTTAATTTTTATTTATTACAGGAGGAATCATTATGGAATTTTAATGGATTTTAAGAATTTGCGTGGCGCCCAACATGTTAAAAATAAGTTTCGAAACAGATGAAGAGAAAAAGACTAAGCAATTCAGGGCCCTTAGCGATTCCTTAATTGGATTACCACTTTTTTTGTTCTTTTTTTAAATAGAAAAGTTCTCTAATTTTTCGCAGTGATTTTCTTCAACAATCACTGAAAATCACTGTAAACGATTACCGAATTATTCTACTAAAAACTGTGGTATTCAATTAGGGAACCATTAAATGTCCTGAATTACTCAAGTTTTTTTTTTTTTTTTTTCACCTTATTTGTTTGGAAATTTATTTTTAATTAGATTTTAAATACCAAACAGAAGTAGAGTTAACAGAAATAACCAATATTATTTAATATGTTACAGTAATGTAGCTGGACATATATTAGATTATATATTAAAATACAAAAGAAATACAAAACTAAACTTCTAAACTTCTTAGCTATTTTTTAATAAAATATGAACAAGTAAAATGTAATTTTCATCTTTTCTAAACAAATCATTAGAATTCAGAAGTGTTTAGAAATGCTTCCCCAGTTTTTCTACTTTTTTTGGACTATGGAAATTTTAGTGAAGCGTAAAAAGAATCTTAGGCTTCAAGGCCAATTATATTGTCCAACGCAACTAAAAATTGTTTGAAATGCTGAATGAACAGTTGTAAATAATTAAGAGATAAGTCCCCAAAAGATTTTTGAACGGGATTTTTATAATCCACGCGAACTATCTCTCTCTATATAAATGGCTAAGAGATTTTTGAGTCTGTTTGTCTGCGTGTTAGCGCAAGTGGCCACCAGCTTTTCATACTTTAGTTAATTTAAAAAAATAATAATAATTGTCCTATCGATAAGTTAATTAAGCCGACAGATTCAGAAAAAATGTCACTTTCATTTGGTCCTTATTTGTAACGAAATTTTGATTAGATTTTTTAAAATTAATTAAAATGTGAAAATAATAACCTGGTAAAAGCTTTAAAAATGGACAATTAAATTTTTAATTGTTTCGAAAAATAAATATTAAATTTGCTCCTGCACATGAAAAAATGAAAATGGAGTAAAAATAAAAAATATATATACCTCATTTTTAGATTTTTTTTTTCCACTTTTTGTTTAAATAGTATGTTTTTGGCACGGATGAATCGCTCTTGGCATGAAAGCTAATTCAGCATCACATTAAAGAGCTTTACTTATTGATAATCCTGGGAAATTTTTAAAATTTTGATGCTGAAATAGATCGGACATTTTTCGCCAAGGACTCTACTTTCGTAAAAGCTACTTTAAGCCAAGTAGCGCATAAAAAACATAAATAAATTATAAAATATTGAAAAACAGAAAAGAAAGAAAAGGAAAGGAAAGGAAAACGAAAAGAAAAGAAAGAAAAAAAATAATAATAACATAAATTATGTATTTTTGTCTGAAGTGACGATAAAAATTCAAAAGTCGCCAAGGGGAGCTACATTAAGGCTGCACCATCCACCATGATCAGGTGGATCATCAAAATCATGAAGGTCTAAGTAAGATATTGATTCGCCGCCGGTGCTACCCTCTATTACCGATAAATTTAACCAAACATTTTCACTTTCAGTAATTTTATTTTATTTTCCCTTTCAACCTTTTTAAAAATAATAAAAATCTCAGACTCAGAATTTTTTTATTTTATATTAAATTTTATTTTCCACCAATTAAAAAAAAAAAAAAAAGAAAGAAAGAAAAGAAAAAAAAAGTAAGAAAGAAAGTAGGGTTTAGAAAAAAGATTCAAATTAATACTTGAAAGTGTAGGAGGCTCTTCATTTATGAAAATATTCATAGATAATTAGAGAAAAAAAAAAAAATCAACAATATTTTAAAATTTAATAAAATAACAGCAGAATTGTATGAGATATAATAATTCCAAATCAAGTTTATTGGTGTTTTATGATTGTGTTTATATTAATTTTTCACATCAAATACTTTGTATGAAAGTTTTAAACTGATACAAATGATGTAGAAAATTGATTTTAAATTAAATTATGTATAATTTCCTATCCTTCGTATAATACTGCTTATTAATATTTCGAAATAATTTATAACATTAAGAAAAAATATATAAAATATTTCAGTTTTAAATTGCATTATATTATTATCAGTAAATTATAAAGAAAGTAAATTTGATTTAATTTAAATCCTATATATTCAACTCTAAATATTATACTATATTATGCATAACACAGAAAAATTTCATAAAATTTTTTCTAACTATATTTGAAGTATTCTCATCAATATTGTATCAAAAATTTATTGGAGTACTTAAAAATAGACATATTCAAAAACTAAGCAAATGAGAGTTAATATTTATCACTAACAAACATTAAGAGGGTCATTTAAACTGTTTATCCTCTTCCCTTCCTCCCTGTTTGAATCAGAATGTCATAAGACAATATAAAAAATTTTAACATATTTCATCAATTTCAATTTTATTTTCAGTGCTAACCTCAATATGATATATAGTTAAAAAATTTGATCCCCTTTGATAAATATTACTGTTTCGAATAAATTTCAAATTTTTATCATTTGATTATATTATTTATAATTTTTCATTTAAAAATATAGAAAATTCTTTGTTGGGGCCATAAACTGTAATAATTAGAATATATTAAACCCATGTCTTAAAGTAAATTAATGCTTTTTGCTTATTTTACTTAATTATTTATTAAACAGTGGGAGGCATGACTATGACTAGAAAAGCTATAAAATGAAATAAAATGTTTTTACGACTTATATATGTAAAATATTTATAAATAATACTGACATGAAATTAAATTTCTATATAGCTAAAAGCTTCTAAATTAGATTTAATAATAATAATAATTGTAAATATTTTCATGGGAGAAAATAAACAGCTTTACTAATCCTCTTACTGTTTGTTATTGATAAAAATTAACTCTCATTTGCTCAGTTTTTAAGATACGTACTTTTAAGTACTTTGTTAAATCTAATAAAATTCTTATTTAATATTAATGGGAATATCTCGAATACTTGTTAGAAAAAATCATATGTAATTTTTCTATGTCATGCATAATATAGTATAATATTTTTAGTTGAATATATAGGATTTAAATTAATTCAAATTTACTTTCTTTATAATTTACTGATAATAATATAATGCAATTTAAAACTGAAATATTTTATATGTTTTTTTCTTATTGTTATAAATTAATTGGAAATATTAATAAGCAGTATTATACGAAGAATAGGAAATTATACATAATTTAACTTAAAACCAATTTTCTACTTCATTTGTTTCTATTTAAAGCTTTCATTCAAAGCATTTCATTTTAATTGGTGGAAAATAAAATTTAATATAAAATAAAAAAAATTCTGAGTCTGAGATTTTTATTATTTTGAAAAAGGTTGAAAGGGAAAATAAAATAAAATTTCTGAAAGTGAAAATGTTTGGTTAAATTCATCGGTAATAGAGGGTAGCACCGGCGGCGAATCAATATCTTACTTAGACTTTCATGATTTTGGCCGGCAACTTGAGCAAGTCCCCGCGCATGCTCATTAGAAGAAGGAACGAGCTGGAGCAGTTGTGATGGGCGCGATCTAACGTCTTGTGATTATTGGTAGTGCTCGGATACTTTTGCTGCCGACTGTACCTCTGGTCAAAAAAATTATCCCATTGTCCATCGGTAAGTTCTGATAATCTATCTGAGATATGGCGTCGATGGTGTCGCCAAAGGCAAATATTTTTAAGTTCAAGCAAAAATAAGTCAAAGTTAATATTTTTTAATAACCTATAACCATGTATAAATTCTGAGGATCACAGAAGATGACAATCTTAGGGCCTGATTATCCAAAAGGCTCAGGAAGCACAAGCTTCCCCTCTAAAATTTAAGAGGGGGCCCCACAAGGATTAAAATCATGGTCTTGAATTTTTTGTTTCATATTTTCACACTGAGATTGATTTTTTTCTGAGAAAGGTTACCTAAAACAAGACAAAACACTCACTATTTCGGGAAAAATCTATTATTTAACCTCAAAAATCTGAATGTTCTTAATTAAAAAGTTGTATGATTTTAATGTTCTGTGTAGAAACCACCCAGATGTATGAAAAAAAAAAATAATAATAAATAATAAACACACACTATTTTTTTTTGTCTATAGCATTTTTATATTACAATATGTAACAGGAAAACAAGATTTTCTGAAATGAAAGGGGGCCCCGAAATGATGCTGAGCTTCCCCTAGCTTCAAAGCTTAATCGGGCCCTGGGCAATCTCCTCCACAAAGGATGATGAAATGTCTCTGGCTCTGGGACCAAGCCAAGACCATCCCATCCTTGGGACCCGAATCAATATTTCTTCCAGATTCATGTTTCATGCTTAGTTTATTGCCGAAACGTCAGTGGAGGCCCTCTGTTGAGACTCAAAACGGTTTTGGGCTGTGTCTGTCTGTCTGTCTGTCTGTCTGTCTGTCGCGCGATAGCGGCCGCAAAAATAGCGCTATTGACTTGAAATCTGGTACACATGTTCATGAGCCCCACGAAATTAGCTGTATAGTTTTTAGTATGTATTCCATTCGTAGTTCGTATACAGGGACACGCCAAAGTTTTTTTTATCATTACGGCCTATGGGAGAATTTTATATGTATCGCGATAGCGGCTACAAAAATCACGCTATTGACTTGCAATTTGGTACACATGTTCATGTGCCCCACGAAATCAGCTGTATAGTTTTGGGTGTGTATTCCATTTGTAATTCGTGTACAGGGATACGCCAAAGTTTTTCTTATCATTACGGCCTATGGGAGGAATTTGTATGTACCGCGATAGCGGCTACAAAAATCACGCTATTGACTTGCAATTTGGTACACATATTCATGAGCCCAACGGAATAAGCTGTATAGTTTTAGGTGTGTATTCCATTTGTAGTTCGTGTACAGGGACACGCCAAAGATTTTCTATCATTACGGCCTATGGGAAGAATCTGTATGTACCGCGATAGTTACTGCAAAAATCAAGCTATTGACTTCCAATTTTTGCCGAAACGTGAATGGAGGACCTCTGTTGAGACTCAAAAGGATTTTGGGTTCCGTCTGTCCGTCTGTCTGTCGCGCGATAGCGGCCGCAAAAATCACGCTATTGACTTGAAATTTTGTACACATGTTCATGATCCCCACGAAATTAGCTGTATAGTTTTGGGTGTGTGTGCATTCCATTTGTAGATCGTGTACAGGGACACGCCAAAGTTTTTTTTTATCATTACCGCCTATGGGAAGATATTGTATGTACCGTGATAGCGGCCCCCCAAATAATGCTATTGACTTGCAATGTGGTACACATATTGATGAGCCCAACAGAATTAGCTGTATAGTGTTAGGTGTGTATTCCATTTGTCGTTCGTGCACAGGGACACGCCACAGTTTTTCTTATCTTTATGGCCTATGGGAAGAATTTGTATGTACCGCAATAGCGGCCGCAAAAATCCTTCGATTAACTTGCAAATTGGCGCACACGTTTCAGCATTGCATAAAAGCAGCTGTATAATTTTTATTGCTATATTTTTTTTAACTATGTACACGGACACGCCAAAATTCTTAACATTACGGCATATGGGGTGATTTTCGTTTAAACGCATTTTAATATCATTACTTTGCAATGAAGAAAATGAAACTAGCGTACGTGAGTAAGATACTTCAGCTTATGTTGTTTGAAGAAAATATGTGCTCTTAAGCTTTCTAATTAATGTACAGGATCTTACAAAAGTGTTCTGACAATGTCACGTAGTCATCCAAACGATGTTACATTAGGAACAATTATTAATTTAAACTCAAAAAAAGCTGAATAGTTTTTACTGGTGTATACAATGTTTATGGTTCGTTTACAAAGACACACGAAAGAATTTCGTAACATTAGAGCCTATGGACAAATTTTTAATTTAAGCGCGCACTTTAATGCGTTTATGCTGAATTGAATTTAATAAAGTTAATATACATTATAAAGATGCTTAAAATCATGTTTACTCTTAAAAAAGGTTATGTATATTACTAAATAATTTATGGGACCACACAAAATAATTCCGAGTATATACTGTAATCATCCAAATAATGTCAAATTAGTTTGAAAAATTAATGAGTTATAATTAATTAGGTTTATTCTTATTATTGGCGTTTATAATGACTGCGGCCACTTTTCCGGAATACATAAAGGAATTTCGTACTATTACGGTCTATAGTCGGTATTTCTGAAAAGTGTATTTTAACATGGTTATATCCCCATCAAATATAATGAAATTTTATTAGAATTTTAAAAGCATGTTTTCCTGTTGGGGGAGAGAATTGAAATTGTGGGCAGAGAATTGATAATTAGTTTAAAAGTCATGCAAAATATTTCCGATATGCTATGTAATTATTATTATTATTTTTTTTTTTTTTTGTATGAAATTTGATAGTTATGAAATTTGGTATTTATGAATTTCAGGGAAATAATACAAGACTGTCGTTTATTAAGAATACATATTGTTTCGTACTTGGGGGTTCGTAAGTTGTCCGAGAATGAAAAGCGAAACTTGCAAAAATTCAGTGATTTATTCATAGAAAGTTCCAGAAAAATACAGGTCTATAAACCAAGTATCAGCTTCAATTCAATCAGTAAACATAGCTTAAAAAACAGTCGTTAACAGCAAAACAACATTACAAAATATTTATCAATAACGCATAAAGCAAGCCTTATTGAGGCTCAAAGCAAAGCAAGCATTTGACAAAACTGACACAGATCTGAGATTGACCACCTTGGCTAAAAAAATGCTCCTTTTATACTATTCTATCGAACACAGACTGTTCTGGAAAATTCTCTTATCTCATCAGCCAATGAGATTAGAGCTTCCATATTTGGTATATCCCTAATAACGATTTTCTCGCCAAGGAGGGAAACAGTCACCAAATTTGGCGCCAAATCCATTTCTTCCCTTATTGGAGCTTTTTAATGCGTTTTTAAAGGAAAATTAAGCTATTGTAACGCTAAAACGACTAGAAATGCACAAAATTAGCCTTTTATCGACTTTCTAAGCCTCTTTGAAAGAATTTATACAAAAATAAATGCAATTATTTACAATTCCGTTCAGACATTATTCAATAGGTCATTTTTATTTATTCCTTATTATATAATTGCCGAAACGTCAGTGGAGGCCCTCTGTTGAGACTCAAAACGGTTTTGGGCTGTGTCTGTGTGTCTGTCTGTCTGTCTGTCTGTCGCGCGATAGCGGCCGCAAAAATAGCGCTATTGACTTGAAATTTGGTACACATTTTCATGAGCCCCACGAAATCAGCTGTATAGTTTTTGGTATGTATTCCATTCGTTGTTCGTATACAGGGACACGCGAAAGTTTTCCTTATCGTTACGGCCTATGGGAGGAATTTGTATGTATCGCGATAGCGGCCGCAAAGATAGCGCTATTGACTTGAAATTCGGTACACATATTCATGCTCCCCACGAAATCAGCTGTATAGTTTTTGGTATGTATTCCGTTTGTAGTTCGTATACAGGGACACGCCAAAGTTTTACTTATCATTACGGCCTAAGGGAGGAATTTATATGCTTTGCGATAACTGCCACAAAAATCACGCTATTGACTTGCAATTTAGGACACATATTCATGAGCCCAACGGAATTAGTTGTATAGTTTTAGGTGAGTATTCCATTTGTAGTTCGTCTACAGGGACACGCCAAAGTCATTCTATCATTACGGCCTATGGGAAGAATCTATATTTACCGCGATAGCCACCGCAAAAATCAAGCTATTGACTTCCAATTTTTGCCGAAACGTCAGTGGAGGGCCTCTGTTGAGACTCAAAAGGTTTTTGTGTTCCGTCTGTCCGTCTGTCTGTCTGTCGGTCTTGCGATAGCGGCCGCAAATATCACGCTATTGACTTGAAATTTGGTACACATGTTCATGATCCTCACAAAATTAGCTGTATAGTTTTTGGTGTGCATTCCATTTGTAGTTCGTGTACAGGGACACGCCAAAGTTTTTTTTATTATTACGGCCTATAGGAAAAATTTGTATGTACCGCAATAGCGGCCGTAACGTATGTACTGTAATCATCCAAATGATGTCAAATTCGTTTGAAAAATTAATGAGTTATAATTAATTAGGTTTATTCTTATTATTGGCGTTTATAATGACTGTGGCTACTTTTCCGGGATACATAAAATAATTTCGTACTATTATGGTCTATAGTCAATATTTCTTAAAAGTTTACTTTAACATGGTTATACCCCATCAAATATAATGAAATTTTATTAGTATTTTAAAAGCATATTTTCCTGTTGAAAATTGTGGGCATAGAAATGGTGATTAGTTTAAAGGTTACGCAAAATATTTCCGATATGCTATGTAATTTTTGTTTTTTGTATGAAATTTGGTAGTTAGGAAATTTGGTAGTTATGAATTTCAAGGAAATAACACAAGACCGTCGTTTATTAAGAATACATAACGTTGCGTACTTGGGGGTTCGTAAGTTTTCCGAGAATGAAAGGCGAAACTTGCAAAAATTCAGTGATTTATTCACAGAAAGTTCCAGAAAAATCCAGGTCTATAAACCAAGTATCAGCTTCAATTCAATCAGTAAACACAGCTTAACCAACAGCCGTTAACAGCAAAACAACAGTACGAACGGTTTAGCAATAACACATAAAGCAAGTCTCATTCAAAGAGTCAAAGCAAGCATTTGACGAAACTGACACAGATCTGAGACTGACCGCATTGGCGAAAAAATGCTCCTTTTATACTTTTCTATCGAACACAGACTGTTCTGGAAAATTCTCGTATCTCATAATGAGATTAGAGCTTCCATATTTGGTATATCCCTAATAAGGATTTTCTCGCCAATGTCGCCAAAAAAAAATCGCCAAGGAGGGAAACAGTCGCCAAATTTAGTGCCAAATCCATTTCTTTCCTTATTGGAGCTTTTTTAAGTGTTTTTAAGGGAAAATTAGGCTATTTTAACGCTAAAACGACTAGGAATGCACAAAGTTAGCATTTTATTAACTTTACTAAACCTCTTTGAAAGAATTGATACAAAAGTAAATGCAATTATTTACAATTCCGTAACACTTTATAAGATATGCAAATAGAGACACAGTGGGGGGTTGAGGGGGACGGTAGCCCCCCTCAGGAATGTATCTGATTATGGTAACAAGTCGATCGAATCAATATATACGATTATATAATAAGGAATAAATAAAAATGACTTATTGAATAATGTCTGATGTAAATAGGACGTTGAGGCTCCTGATCTGATGATCCACTACTAGTTGTAGGAAGACACGTTAAACACAATCACAAACAGTAGCCCAACTTAGACAAGATACACCAATTCGCAAGAAAAAATTTTCTGTGCGTTTTTCTTTATCAAAGCGGTTTTTTTTTTTTTTTTTTTTTTTTTTTTTTTCCCAAATTTATAAAGGTACTCCTTAATATCTTCCCTCCCTTCGAAGACGAGAAGACTTGCTAGAAGAAGAACCAGGCCCAGGCTCTGTATTTTGAAGATATTAATTTAAAAATTTTGTGTTTTACTCAACAAAGCAAATTAAAGTTGTGAAATGAGCAATATCAGCCATGTGCTGATTCGGAAAAATAATTCACCATGGGAAATCCGTGGTTTGTTGTCCTAACAATTCTGCATCCAAAGATAAAGGGTATTATATTAAATATTTGCTGTAATATATCAAATAATAATGGTTATTTCCGTTAATTCTTTTTCTGTAGAGTATTTAAAATCTAATTAACACGTTGAACGTCATGTCAGACATTTTAGATTCTAGACATTTTGTCATATATCTCTAAGCACTGAAGGAATCATCTTGAAACTTTAGGAGTGTGCAGAACATGCTACACTTCAAACATTTCAGTGAAAATTTTACCCCGAAAGTAAAAGCTGTACCAATAAAAAATTAAAACGTTGAGCGCCCTGTCAGCCATCGGTGGCTGACAGTGTCATATATGATATAAAGCCGCGTCAACCATCGGTGGCGGATATAAAATAGGATATAAAGCTAAAAATATTATATCTAATGATTGAAAATTTACAAAAAATTTGCTTAATTTTTATTTATTACAGGAGGAATCATTATGGAATTTTAATGGATTTTAAGAATTTGCGTGGCGCCCAACATGTTAAAAATAAGTTTCGAAACAGATGAAGAGAAAAAGACTAAGCAATTCAGGGCCCTTAGCGATTCCTTAATTGGATTACCACTTTTTTTGTTCTTTTTTTAAATAGAAAAGTTCTCTAATTTTTCGCAGTGATTTTCTTCAACAATCACTGAAAATCACTGTAAACGATTACCGAATTATTCTACTAAAAACTGTGGTATTCAATTAGGGAACCATTAAATGTCCTGAATTACTCAAGTTTGTTTTTTTTTTTTTTTCACCTTATTTGTTTGGAAATTTATTTTTAATTAGATTTTAAATACCAAACAGAAGTAGAGTTAACAGAAATAACCAATATTATTTAATATGTTACAGTAATGTAGCTGGACATATATTAGATTATATATTAAAATACAAAAGAAATACAAAACTAAACTTCTAAACTTCTTAGCTATTTTTTAATAAAATATGAACAAGTAAAATGTAATTTTCATCTTTTCTAAACAAATCATTAGAATTCAGAAGTGTTTAGAAATGCTTCCCCAGTTTTTCTACTTTTTTTGGACTATGGAAATTTTAGTGAAGCGTAAAAAGAATCTTAGGCTTCAAGGCCAATTATATTGTCCAACGCAACTAAAAATTGTTTGAAATGCTGAATGAACAGTTGTAAATAATTAAGAGATAAGTCCCCAAAAGATTTTTGAACGGGATTTTTATAATCCACGCGAACTATCTCTCTCTATATAAATGGCTAAGAGATTTTTGAGTCTGTTTGTCTGCGTGTTAGCGCAAGTGACCACCAGCTTTTCATACTTTAGTTAATTTAAAAAAATAATAATAATTGTCCTATCGATAAGTTAATTAAGCCGACAGATTCAGAAAAAATGTCACTTTCATTTGGTCCTTATTTGTAACGAAATTTTGATTAGATTTTTTAAAATTAATTAAAATGTGAAAATAATAACCTGGTAAAAGCTTTAAAAATGGACAATTAAATTTTTAATTGTTTCGAAAAATAAATATTAAATTTGCTCCTGCACATGAAAAAATGAAAATGGAGTAAAAATAAAAAATATATATACCTCATTTTTAGATTTTTTTTTTCCACTTTTTGTTTAAATAGTATGTTTTTGGCACGGATGAATCGCTCTTGGCATGAAAGCTAATTCAGCATCACATTAAAGAGCTTTACTTATTGATAATCCTGGGAAATTTTTAAAATTTTGATGCTGAAATAGATCGGACATTTTTCGCCAAGGACTCTACTTTCGTAAAAGCTACTTTAAGCCAAGTAGCGCATAAAAAACATAAATAAATTATAAAATATTGAAAAACAGAAAAGAAAGAAAAGGAAAGGAAAGGAAAACGAAAAGAAAAGAAAGAAAAAAAATAATAATAACATAAATTATGTATTTTTGTCTGAAGTGACGATAAAAATTCAAAAGTCGCCAAGGGGAGCTACATTAAGGCTGCACCATCCACCATGATCAGGTGGATCATCAAAATCATGAAGGTCTAAGTAAGATATTGATTCGCCGCCGGTGCTACCCTCTATTACCGATAAATTTAACCAAACATTTTCACTTTCAGTAATTTTATTTTATTTTCCCTTTCAACCTTTTTAAAAATAATAAAAATCTCAGACTCAGAATTTTTTTATTTTATATTAAATTTTATTTTCCACCAATTAAAAAAAAAAAAAAAAGAAAGAAAGAAAAGAAAAAAAAAGTAAGAAAGAAAGTAGGGTTTAGAAAAAAGATTCAAATTAATACTTGAAAGTGTAGGAGGCTCTTCATTTATGAAAATATTCATAGATAATTAGAGAAAAAAAAAAAATCAACAATATTTTAAAATTTAATAAAATAACAGCAGAATTGTATGAGATATAATAATTCCAAATCAAGTTTATTGGTGTTTTATGATTGTGTTTATATTAATTTTTCACATCAAATACTTTGTATGAAAGTTTTAAACTGATACAAATGATGTAGAAAATTGATTTTAAATTAAATTATGTATAATTTCCTATCCTTCGTATAATACTGCTTATTAATATTTCGAAATAATTTATAACATTAAGAAAAAATATATAAAATATTTCAGTTTTAAATTGCATTATATTATTATCAGTAAATTATAAAGAAAGTAAATTTGATTTAATTTAAATCCTATATATTCAACTCTAAATATTATACTATATTATGCATAACACAGAAAAATTTCATAAAATTTTTTCTAACTATATTTGAAGTATTCTCATCAATATTGTATCAAAAATTTATTGGAGTACTTAAAAATAGACATATTCAAAAACTAAGCAAATGAGAGTTAATATTTATCACTAACAAACATTAAGAGGGTCATTTAAACTGTTTATCCTCTTCCCTTCCTCCCTGTTTGAATCAGAATGTCATAAGACAATATAAAAAATTTTAACATATTTCATCAATTTCAATTTTATTTTCAGTGCTAACCTCAATATGATATATAGTTAAAAAATTTGATCCCCTTTGATAAATATTACTGTTTCGAATAAATTTCAAATTTTTATCATTTGATTATATTATTTATAATTTTTCATTTAAAAATATAGAAAATTCTTTGTTGGGGCCATAAACTGTAATAATTAGAATATATTAAACCCATGTCTTAAAGTAAATTAATGCTTTTTGCTTATTTTACTTAATTATTTATTAAACAGTGGGAGGCATGACTATGACTAGAAAAGCTATAAAATGAAATAAAATGTTTTTACGACTTATATATGTAAAATATTTATAAATAATACTGACATGAAATTAAATTTCTATATAGCTAAAAGCTTCTAAATTAGATTTAATAATAATAATAATTGTAAATATTTGCATGGGAGAAAATAAACAGCTTTACTAATCCTCTTACTGTTTGTTATTGATAAAAATTAACTCTCATTTGCTCAGTTTTTAAGATACGTACTTTTAAGTACTTTGTTAAATCTAATAAAATTCTTATTTAATATTAATGGGAATATCTCGAATACTTGTTAGAAAAAATCATATGTAATTTTTCTATGTCATGCATAATATAGTATAATATTTTTAGTTGAATATATAGGATTTAAATTAATTCAAATTTACTTTCTTTATAATTTACTGATAATAATATAATGCAATTTAAAACTGAAATATTTTATATGTTTTTTTCTTATTGTTATAAATTAATTGGAAATATTAATAAGCAGTATTATACGAAGAATAGGAAATTATACATAATTTAACTTAAAACCAATTTTCTACTTCATTTGTTTCTATTTAAAGCTTTCATTCAAAGCATTTCATTTTAATTGGTGGAAAATAAAATTTAATATAAAATAAAAAAAATTCTGAGTCTGAGATTTTTATTATTTTGAAAAAGGTTGAAAGGGAAAATAAAATAAAATTTCTGAAAGTGAAAATGTTTGGTTAAATTCATCGGTAATAGAGGGTAGCACCGGCGGCGAATCAATATCTTACTTAGACTTTCATGATTTTGGCCGGCAACTTGAGCAAGTCCCCGCGCATGCTCATTAGAAGAAGGAACGAGCTGGAGCAGTTGTGATGGGCGCGATCTAACGTCTTGTGATTATTGGTAGTGCTCGGATACTTTTGCTGCCGACTGTACCTCTGGTCAAAAAAATTATCCCATTGTCCATCGGTAAGTTCTGATAATCTATCTGAGATATGGCGTCGATGGTGTCGCCAAAGGCAAATATTTTTAAGTTCAAGCAAAAATAAGTCAAAGTTAATATTTTTTAATAACCTATAACCATGTATAAATTCTGAGGATCACAGAAGATGACAATCTTAGGGCCTGATTATCCAAAAGGCTCAGGAAGCACAAGCTTCCCCTCTAAAATTTAAGAGGGGGCCCCACAAGGATTAAAATCATGGTCTTGAATTTTTTGTTTCATATTTTCACACTGAGATTGATTTTTTTCTGAGAAAGGTTACCTAAAACAAGACAAAACACTCACTATTTCGGGAAAAATCTATTATTTAACCTCAAAAATCTGAATGTTCTTAATTAAAAAGTTGTATGATTTTAATGTTCTGTGTAGAAACCACCCAGATGTATGAAAAAAAAAATAATAATAAATAATAAACACACACTATTTTTTTTTGTCTATAGCATTTTTATATTACAATATGTAACAGGAAAACAAGATTTTCTGAAATGAAAGGGGGCCCCGAAATGATGCTGAGCTTCCCCTAGCTTCAAAGCTTAATCGGGCCCTGGGCAATCTCCTCCACAAAGGATGATGAAATGTCTCTGGCTCTGGGACCAAGCCAAGACCATCCCATCCTTGGGACCCGAATCAATATTTCTTCCAGATTCATGTTTCATGCTTAGTTTATTGCCGAAACGTCAGTGGAGGCCCTCTGTTGAGACTCAAAACGGTTTTGGGCTGTGTCTGTCTGTCTGTCTGTCTGTCTGTCTGTCGCGCGATAGCGGCCGCAAAAATAGCGCTATTGACTTGAAATCTGGTACACATGTTCATGAGCCCCACGAAATTAGCTGTATAGTTTTTAGTATGTATTCCATTCGTAGTTCGTATACAGGGACACGCCAAAGTTTTTTTTATCATTACGGCCTATGGGAGAATTTTATATGTATCGCGATAGCGGCTACAAAAATCACGCTATTGACTTGCAATTTGGTACACATGTTCATGTGCCCCACGAAATCAGCTGTATAGTTTTGGGTGTGTATTCCATTTGTAATTCGTGTACAGGGATACGCCAAAGTTTTTCTTATCATTACGGCCTATGGGAGGAATTTGTATGTACCGCGATAGCGGCTACAAAAATCACGCTATTGACTTGCAATTTGGTACACATATTCATGAGCCCAACGGAATAAGCTGTATAGTTTTAGGTGTGTATTCCATTTGTAGTTCGTGTACAGGGACACGCCAAAGATTTTCTATCATTACGGCCTATGGGAAGAATCTGTATGTACCGCGATAGTTACTGCAAAAATCTAGCTATTGACTTCCAATTTTTGCCGAAACGTGAATGGAGGACCTCTGTTGAGACTCAAAAGGATTTTGGGTTCCGTCTGTCCGTCTGTCTGTCTGTCTGTCGCGCGATAGCGGCCGCAAAAATCACGCTATTGACTTGAAATTTTGTACACATGTTCATGATCCCCACGAAATTAGCTGTATAGTTTTGGGTGTGTGTGCATTCCATTTGTAGATCGTGTACAGGGACACGCCAAAGTTTTTTTTTATCATTACCGCCTATGGGAAGATATTGTATGTACCGTGATAGCGGCCCCCCAAATAATGCTATTGACTTGCAATGTGGTACACATATTGATGAGCCCAACAGAATTAGCTGTATAGTGTTAGGTGTGTATTCCATTTGTCGTTCGTGCACAGGGACACGCCACAGTTTTTCTTATCTTTATGGCCTATGGGAAGAATTTGTATGTACCGCAATAGCGGCCGCAAAAATCCTTCGATTAACTTGCAAATTGGCGCACACGTTTCAGCATTGCATAAAAGCAGCTGTATAATTTTTATTGCTATATTTTTTTTAACTATGTACACGGACACGCCAAAATTCTTAACATTACGGCATATGGGGTGATTTTCGTTTAAACGCATTTTAATATCATTACTTTGCAATGAAGAAAATGAAACTAGCGTACGTGAGTAAGATACTTCAGCTTATGTTGTTTGAAGAAAATATGTGCTCTTAAGCTTTCTAATTAATGTACAGGATCTTACAAAAGTGTTCTGACAATGTCACGTAGTCATCCAAACGATGTTACATTAGGAACAATTATTAATTTAAACTCAAAAAAAGCTGAATAGTTTTTACTGGTGTATACAATGTTTATGGTTCGTTTACAAAGACACACGAAAGAATTTCGTAACATTAGAGCCTATGGACAAATTTTTAATTTAAGCGCGCACTTTAATGCGTTTATGCTGAATTGAATTTAATAAAGTTAATATACATTATAAAGATGCTTAAAATCATGTTTACTCTTAAAAAAGGTTATGTATATTACTAAATAATTTATGGGACCACACAAAATAATTCCGAGTATATACTGTAATCATCCAAATAATGTCAAATTAGTTTGAAAAATTAATGAGTTATAATTAATTAGGTTTATTCTTATTATTGGCGTTTATAATGACTGCGGCCACTTTTCCGGAATACATAAAGGAATTTCGTACTATTACGGTCTATAGTCGGTATTTCTGAAAAGTGTATTTTAACATGGTTATATCCCCATCAAATATAATGAAATTTTATTAGAATTTTAAAAGCATGTTTTCCTGTTGGGGGAGAGAATTGAAATTGTGGGCAGAGAATTGATAATTAGTTTAAAAGTCATGCAAAATATTTCCGATATGCTATGTAATTATTATTTTTTTTTTTTTTTTTTTTTTTGTATGAAATTTGATAGTTATGAAATTTGGTATTTATGAATTTCAGGGAAATAATACAAGACTGTCGTTTATTAAGAATACATATTGTTTCGTACTTGGGGGTTCGTAAGTTGTCCGAGAATGAAAAGCGAAACTTGCAAAAATTCAGTGATTTATTCATAGAAAGTTCCAGAAAAATACAGGTCTATAAACCAAGTATCAGCTTCAATTCAATCAGTAAACATAGCTTAAAAAACAGTCGTTAACAGCAAAACAACATTACAAAATATTTATCAATAACGCATAAAGCAAGCCTTATTGAGGCTCAAAGCAAAGCAAGCATTTGACAAAACTGACACAGATCTGAGATTGACCACCTTGGCTAAAAAAATGCTCCTTTTATACTATTCTATCGAACACAGACTGTTCTGGAAAATTCTCTTATCTCATCAGCCAATGAGATTAGAGCTTCCATATTTGGTATATCCCTAATAACGATTTTCTCGCCAAGGAGGGAAACAGTCACCAAATTTGGCGCCAAATCCATTTCTTCCCTTATTGGAGCTTTTTAATGCGTTTTTAAAGGAAAATTAAGCTATTGTAACGCTAAAACGACTAGAAATGCACAAAATTAGCCTTTTATCGACTTTCTAAGCCTCTTTGAAAGAATTTATACAAAAATAAATGCAATTATTTACAATTCCGTTCAGACATTATTCAATAGGTCATTTTTATTTATTCCTTATTATATAATTGCCGAAACGTCAGTGGAGGCCCTCTGTTGAGACTCAAAACGGTTTTGGGCTGTGTCTGTGTGTCTGTCTGTCTGTCTGTCTGTCGCGCGATAGCGGCCGCAAAAATAGCGCTATTGACTTGAAATTTGGTACACATTTTCATGAGCCCCACGAAATCAGCTGTATAGTTTTTGGTATGTATTCCATTCGTTGTTCGTATACAGGGACACGCGAAAGTTTTCCTTATCGTTACGGCCTATGGGAGGAATTTGTATGTATCGCGATAGCGGCCGCAAAGATAGCGCTATTGACTTGAAATTCGGTACACATATTCATGCTCCCCACGAAATCAGCTGTATAGTTTTTGGTATGTATTCCGTTTGTAGTTCGTATACAGGGACACGCCAAAGTTTTACTTATCATTACGGCCTAAGGGAGGAATTTATATGCTTTGCGATAACTGCCACAAAAATCACGCTATTGACTTGCAATTTAGGACACATATTCATGAGCCCAACGGAATTAGTTGTATAGTTTTAGGTGAGTATTCCATTTGTAGTTCGTCTACAGGGACACGCCAAAGTCATTCTATCATTACGGCCTATGGGAAGAATCTATATTTACCGCGATAGCCACCGCAAAAATCAAGCTATTGACTTCCAATTTTTGCCGAAACGTCAGTGGAGGGCCTCTGTTGAGACTCAAAAGGTTTTTGTGTTCCGTCTGTCCGTCTGTCTGTCTGTCGGTCTTGCGATAGCGGCCGCAAATATCACGCTATTGACTTGAAATTTGGTACACATGTTCATGATCCTCACAAAATTAGCTGTATAGTTTTTGGTGTGCATTCCATTTGTAGTTCGTGTACAGGGACACGCCAAAGTTTTTTTTATTATTACGGCCTATAGGAAAAATTTGTATGTACCGCAATAGCGGCCGTAACGTATGTACTGTAATCATCCAAATGATGTCAAATTCGTTTGAAAAATTAATGAGTTATAATTAATTAGGTTTATTCTTATTATTGGCGTTTATAATGACTGTGGCTACTTTTCCGGGATACATAAAATAATTTCGTACTATTATGGTCTATAGTCAATATTTCTTAAAAGTTTACTTTAACATGGTTATACCCCATCAAATATAATGAAATTTTATTAGTATTTTAAAAGCATATTTTCCTGTTGAAAATTGTGGGCATAGAAATGGTGATTAGTTTAAAGGTTACGCAAAATATTTCCGATATGCTATGTAATTTTTGTTTTTTGTATGAAATTTGGTAGTTAGGAAATTTGGTAGTTATGAATTTCAAGGAAATAACACAAGACCGTCGTTTATTAAGAATACATAACGTTGCGTACTTGGGGGTTCGTAAGTTTTCCGAGAATGAAAGGCGAAACTTGCAAAAATTCAGTGATTTATTCACAGAAAGTTCCAGAAAAATCCAGGTCTATAAACCAAGTATCAGCTTCAATTCAATCAGTAAACACAGCTTAAACAACAGCCGTTAACAGCAAAACAACAGTACGAACGGTTTAGCAATAACACATAAAGCAAGTCTCATTCAAAGAGTCAAAGCAAGCATTTGACGAAACTGACACAGATCTGAGACTGACCGCATTGGCGAAAAAATGCTCCTTTTATACTTTTCTATCGAACACAGACTGTTCTGGAAAATTCTCGTATCTCATAATGAGATTAGAGCTTCCATATTTGGTATATCCCTAATAAGGATTTTCTCGCCAATGTCGCCAAAAAAAATCGCCAAGGAGGGAAACAGTCGCCAAATTTAGTGCCAAATCCATTTCTTTCCTTATTGGAGCTTTTTTAAGTGTTTTTAAGGGAAAATTAGGCTATTTTAACGCTAAAACGACTAGGAATGCACAAAGTTAGCATTTTATTAACTTTACTAAACCTCTTTGAAAGAATTGATACAAAAGTAAATGCAATTATTTACAATTCCGTAACACTTTATAAGATATGCAAATAGAGACACAGTGGGGGGTTGAGGGGGACGGTAGCCCCCCTCAGGAATGTATCTGATTATGGTAACAAGTCGATCGAATCAATATATACGATTATATAATAAGGAATAAATAAAAATGACTTATTGAATAATGTCTGATGTAAATAGGACGTTGAGGCTCCTGATCTGATGATCCACTACTAGTTGTAGGAAGACACGTTAAACACAATCACAAACAGTAGCCCAACTTAGACAAGATACACCAATTCGCAAGAAAAAATTTTCTGTGCGTTTTTCTTTATCAAAGCGTTTTTTTTTTTTTTTTTTTTTTTTTTTTTCCCAAATTTATAAAGGTACTCCTTAATATCTTCCCTCCCTTCGAAGACGAGAAGACTTGCTAGAAGAAGAACCAGGCCCAGGCTCTGTATTTTGAAGATATTAATTTAAAAATTTTGTGTTTTACTCAACAAAGCAAATTAAAGTTGTGAAATGAGCAATATCAGCCATGTGCTGATTCGGAAAAATAATTCACCATGGGAAATCCGTGGTTTGTTGTCCTACCAATTCTGCATCCAAAGATAAAGGGTATTATATTAAATATTTGCTGTAATATATCAAATAATAATGGTTATTTCCGTTAATTCTTTTTCTGTAGAGTATTTAAAATCTAATTAACACGTTGAACGTCATGTCAGACATTTTAGATTCTTGACATTTTGTCATATATCTCTAAGCACTGAAGGAATCATCTTGAAACTTTAGGAGTGTGCAGAACATGCTACACTTCAAACATTTCAGTGAAAATTTTACCCCGAAAGTAAAAGCTGTACCAATAAAAATTAAAACGTTGAGCGCCCTGTCAGCCATCGGTGGCTGACAGTGTCATATATGATATAAAGCCGCGTCAACCATCGGTGGCGGATATAAAATAGGATATAAAGCTAAAAATATTATATCTAATGATTGAAAATTTACAAAAAATTTGCTTAATTTTTATTTATTACAGGAGGAATCATTATGGAATTTTAATGGATTTTAAGAATTTGCGTGGCGCCCAACATGTTAAAAATAAGTTTCGAAACAGATGAAGAGAAAAAGACTAAGCAATTCAGGGCCCTTAGCGATTCCTTAATTGGATTACCACTTTTTTTGTTCTTTTTTTAAATAGAAAAGTTCTCTAATTTTTCGATTGTTGAAAAATTGTTGATTTTCTTCAACAATCACTGAAAATCACTGTAAACGATTACCGAATTATTCTACTAAAAACTGTGGTATTCAATTAGGGAACCATTAAATGTCCTGAATTACTCAAGTTTTTTTTTTTTTTTTTTTCACTTAATTTGTTTGGAAATTTATTTTTAATTAGATTTTAAATACCAAACAGAAGTAGAGTTAACAGAAATAACCAATATTATTTAATATGTTACAGTAATGTAGCTGGACATATATTAGATTATATATTAAAATACAAAAGAAATACAAAACTAAACTTCTAAACTTCTTAGCTATTTTTTAATAAAATATGAACAAGTAAAATGTAATTTTCATCTTTTCTAAACAAATCATTAGAATTCAGAAGTGTTTAGAAATGCTTCCCCAGTTTTTCTACTTTTTTTGGACTATGGAAATTTTAGTGAAGCGTAAAAAGAATCTTAGGCTTCAAGGCCAATTATATTGTCCAACGCAACTAAAAATTGTTTGAAATGCTGAATGAACAGTTGTAAATAATTAAGAGATAAGTCCCCAAAAGATTTTTGAACGGGATTTTTATAATCCACGCGAACTATCTCTCTCTATATAAATGGCTAAGAGATTTTTGAGTCTGTTTGTCTGCGTGTTAGCGCAAGTGGCCACCAGCTTTTCATACTTTAGTTAATTTAAAAAAATAATAATAATTGTCCTATCGATAAGTTAATTAAGCCGACAGATTCAGAAAAAATGTCACTTTCATTTGGTCCTTATTTGTAACGAAATTTTGATTAGATTTTTTAAAATTAATTAAAATGTGAAAATAATAACCTGGTAAAAGCTTTAAAAATGGACAATTAAATTTTTAATTGTTTCGAAAAATAAATATTAAATTTGCTCCTGCACATGAAAAAATGAAAATGGAGTAAAAATAAAAAATATATATACCTCATTTTTAGATTTTTTTTTTCCACTTTTTGTTTAAATAGTATGTTTTTGGCACGGATGAATCGCTCTTGGCATGAAAGCTAATTCAGCATCACATTAAAGAGCTTTACTTATTGATAATCCTGGGAAATTTTTAAAATTTTGATGCTGAAATAGATCGGACATTTTTCGCCAAGGACTCTACTTTCGTAAAAGCTACTTTAAGCCAAGTAGCGCATAAAAAACATAAATAAATTATAAAATATTGAAAAACAGAAAAGAAAGAAAAGGAAAGGAAAGGAAAACGAAAAGAAAAGAAAGAAAAAAAATAATAATAACATAAATTATGTATTTTTGTCTGAAGTGACGATAAAAATTCAAAAGTCGCCAAGGGGAGCTACATTAAGGCTGCACCATCCACCATGATCAGGTTTACATATTTCATTATTTATTTTTCTATATACCAACTACTATTGAATAACTCAACTGCTATTATAACCACAAAAATTAATTGCCTCATGCGAAAGACGTAGCCGATCATAGCACATTGTAATATCAAAAATGTGAAATTGTTGTCATTTTATGGTTGATCGAATAAATCAAATAAATATAGAAAATAACGTGAAAGAAAATATTATGTACACTACGTATAGTATTGTACATATGTAACTGGGATTCAAATATAAAATGGCTGCTTCAATTTTTTCGCTACTGTCCGTTTCGAAACTGTCATCTGATAAGCACCCAAATGGAAGCCCACTGGTAAGCTACTGTCACAGGCAATTAGGGACAGACACCCGGGAGTCTGCGAATGAGTGGGTCGTTGCCGAAGGCAGCGGGGAAACAAAGCGGGCTTTAAGTTTTAAAGCAATTTCATGATTTCTTTAAGTTTTATTTTTGTTTGTAAAGCGATGTAGAAAAGAGTTTCCTTTAAATATAGTGACCAGCGAAGCGAGAAAAGCCTTCGTTGATTCGCTACCTTCATTGATTTCATGAATTAAAGAATTGTTTCGTTAACAAACTTTGACCTATTGGCACGCAGGCAGCATCAGGCCGAGTTTTGTACATTTCGAGTTTGGTTTTGAATTTTTTACCGCATTTGCAATTCGGTTTGTTCCCGAACCGGGGCTTTGCTAGTGATTAATAAATTAAAAAATGATAATGTTTCAATTTTTAATTTTAATAGTTAAATGTTAACATTTTTATCGATTGTGTTAATAAATTAAAAATTACATTGCAATATGTTCAGTCCAGAGGATTAAAAATGATAAAATTGAAAATTCTGTTAAATTAATAATAATTTTTAAAAAATTAAATTTTTATTTAAAAAAAATTCTATTGATTTTCTTGTAGTACATTTTATATTTTACAATCAAAAAGAAATTGAGAAATAAAAATTTTGCAAATTAGGGGGAGTTAACTGTATTCATAAACACAAACAGTATAATTTATTTACAACAACTAAATTTTTACATATCAATAAAACTATAAATATGTATTTTTAGTAGTTTTGACAGAAGTTTCTTAACATGACTGACTGTTTAAACCTTCAAAAATCATCACACTGAAAAACCTGCCAAATCTGGATATCAGAACTATAATTTAACTAAAACGATTTGTGTAAAATTTAGATATTCTTAGATTCTACAATAGAGAGAAATTTAGTGGGGAAAACTGACCCCCAAGAGAAAATCTGCCCGGGCCCCCATATGAGGTTAGTCGGGTTCGCTAAATGACAATGGCTGTTATTCACCAATAACTTCGACTCCCGGTTGAACACAAAAATTTGAAAAGCACATAAAGGCGGGGTGCAAATTTTCAGCAAATTTTGACATGTTGTTTCTGCCATCTAGCGGTACACATATTTTCAGGCTTTTTAAGTGAAAATAACCAATCAAAAATTATATGAAATCCTAGACGCTAGATGGCAGAAACTGCGTGCTAAATTTTGCTGGCAAGCTGTACCCTGCCTTCAAATGCTTTTCAAGTTTTTGTGTTGAACCGGTAGTCGAAGTCAATGGTGAATACGGCCAATAGTAATTTGCTTCCAAAAATGAAAGTATAACTCATGTACATGATCCGGAGGTTTCATTTAAAGTGACATCCCCCCCCCCCACACACACACTTTGCAGTGGCGGATAAAAGGGGGGGGGGGGCTCCCCCGTGAAAAAAAAAAAGTTGACATTCACAAAACTTATAATTAAAGGAAAATAACTTAAATTCATGTTGGAATGTTTGTTCAGCATTTTCAGTAAAATCTTTTAAAATAATTATCTGTTATAGTTCAATAAACATCAGCAATCAAAAACCTCTCTAAAAGTCCACTTCTGTTTAAGAGCCACCTCCTATAAGAGGCAATTTTTCTCGGTCCCAAAATTTCTTCTTTGGCTTAGCACTGATTTACCTCGATTCAATGGCCATGTACAAAATGTTTAATTCTTAATGTGAACTGACCACTTTTCTTAAGTAACTTTTTTCAGAGAACCTTCTTGTTCAAGGTCGTAGCCAAAAAAATTTTTGAGAAGGGAGGGGTTCTAACTTTAGTACATAGTTGTTAGAGTTAAAAGTGAAATTTATTTCATAATTTTTTAGCAAATCTGAAAATTTTTGGGGGTTGTTTAAATTCCCTTTGCCCTGGCTGCGGCCTTGATTTTATATGGCTCTCCAATTTCAAAATTATAGCAAATAATATTTCCTATGAATATGTCGGTAAAGAAAAGAAGTATTTTTTAATAAAACTTCATAGATTTTAATGTGCATATTGTAGGTGAAATTCAGGATTGAAAAAGTGAATTCTCTGTCATACCAATATTCAAGTAATAATTTTAAAAGTTTTTAAGAGAGTAGTGTTCAATTTAAATAGCAAAATTAAAATATTAAATATAGTTTTGATTAAATATTACAAGCTAAACCTATTATTTCAAGAGTTTTCAGTGGGCTTAATAACGACCGCTTATTCCTTCAGAAATGATATTAAGTTGATGAATTTGATCTAGGGTAATAAAGAATTCTTAGAAACAAAATTACTGCAAAAGACCATTTAAAATTAAAACTAATTTAAAGGACTTATTACAAAGCGGTAGAGACAAATAATGTAAATTTGAATAATTGAATCCACTTCATTCATAATCACTCTTGCCTGAATTGTGATTTCCTGAACAACTTCGAATAAAAGACGATCTCATTAAAGAGCATTTTTTTTACAGCATCATGAGTAGCTTTCTTATGAAAGTTTCACTGTATTTTTTATTATTTTTTTTCTTTAAATACTTTCCAACAAAGTTGAAAAGTATTTATGACTTTGGTTTGACAGCTTCTGTCTTTCCGCACTCTAACTCCCATAAATATTCATGGAATTCCTTGAAACTGATATATGTTGTTCAAGTTCACCAGGGGGTGTTCCCTATTGGAAATGGGTTAAATAATGCCATTGTTTTGTGTACAGAAACACCAGAAATAACTTCAAATCATTGCGTCCTATGAGAGGTATTTCTATAAATCATATTTTAACACTTTTATTTCGCGCAAATCATAATGAAATTGATATTAACAATACATATGCACAAGAAAAAGCTTTCTATAGCATATAATATGATTAGCATTCAGATTTACAGGGTCACAATATATATATATATATATATATATATATATATATATATATATATATATATATATATATATATATATATATATATATATATATATTCAGTTACATTACTGGTTATTATTGGAAATTTCTGGAATTGCATTTTCGATTGCATTAATCGTTTTTAACACTATTCGAATGATGTTTAAAAGGAGCTATTAAATCATACAACTGGATCAAATTTTTCCTTACTTTCTTATTTTTACTCGCGTGATTTTTACTTTCTCTTACCCTTACGGTAGAGAAAGTATTGTTTTAGGGTCAAACTTTCGAAAGTGAGTTTTTGTTATATTTACATGTTCTGCGGTCTCCTGAATACGAAAATCGTGTTTTTAGTGAATAGTCTGTGTGTGTGTCTGTCTGTGTGTCTGTTATCAGCATATCTCAAGAACAAATAGTAGCAGAAATTCTAAACTCGGTATTCTAAATGTGTATCATATAGGGATGCTACACTAAGCTTTTCGTTGAGATGAAGCAAATGGTTCGTGTACAGGGACACTCAAAAGTATTACGTCTATGGGGGAAATTGCAGGTAATTAGAGTTTAACACCTATAGACTGCACTAAACCAAATGAAACTAATATATATTTTTTGTAATAGAGATAGTCAACTGGGAAAATTTTTTTGTGTATGTAGGGGCCTCGCCTCCCCCACCCCTGAGGGTGAAGTCCCCCCTCGACGGGAGTAAATTTTCATGATGGGTATCTTTCAAAAGAGCTTGCCAATACCTTTAAAACAAATGGTTGAACCATCGATCTGCGATAATTTAAAATAAAGTTATCGATTTTTTTCTGAACCATTCTGCATCCATATCCAAGCTACTATGTTACCATCTCATCTTTACTCTGCTGTCGTCTAATCATCACGCCGGAGTTCACTGCGAACTCCCCCAGTTTATGGGTCCGATCCTCTCGATCATGCAAGCCCCATTTCTGTGTTTCTTCTCTTCTCTTCTCTGGTGGAGGTAAGTGACGGTCACGACAGTCGTAGGTACTCCTACAAGCCCCGTGATGATGATGATGTTTTTTTTTTTATTTTTATTTATTATTATTTTTTTTTTTTTTATGTAATATTGAGAACAAATTCAACTTTTTTCGCTATTTAGTGTTATACTACTCTTAGAATAACTTAAAAACGAATAATTTTAAGATATCCAAATGTTGTATTTTGAAGTTAATTAAGTTTGTTGCTGGAAAAGTTTGACCAAGATTGATAAGTTTCAATGAATGTTGCGTGTGAAAATTGTCTGTATAATTTTAAGTAAATTTTTAATTTTAATAACAGAATTAAATTCTATATAAATGTAGGTACATTAATGAAACGCCCCCCCCCCCGTCACACAGAACTAATTATCATATAATACTCTTCCGAAGCCTAATTTGATTGTTTAACATAGGTTTACATAACAGTACTCGTTATCTTACCTCTTAATCTCCAACCTGTATTTATAGTATTAAACTTCAGGGTGAGAGAAAGTCGTGTGAGTGACACACCAGATTATTTTTTCTTTTTTAGTTAAAACATTTTTGTAAACAACAATGTCAATCGGCGCTACCGAAGGCATCGGGGCCTCAGACTCGAAGTTTGGCAAGTGGGAAAACCGCAACCAAAGGTAGCGAGAACTTTAACTTAGATTTTGACTGATTTCAATGACTTTTGATTATTATTAATGATATGGTATTTTGAGAATTCATTTCAGTATAATGACCAGCGAAGGGGGCGATGCCTGCTAGTAAAATATATTTACCAAATTTAAATATACCATGTAAGAAAAAAGCAGTAAAGGAAAAATGTTCAATGTGAGTTCATCACGAAAGAAAATAACAATAAAAAATTATAATATAAAATAAAAGTATTTATTTAAGTAATATGTATCTACAAAAAAGACATTCAAGAAGTACGAAAAAGCCAAGCTCAAAGAAAGCGAATGGATTAAAGTTGTGTCTAAAAAGGTTCTGATATCAAATTCCTAAGCTTACATTCTAATACTTATTTAATATTTCCTTTTAACTAAATTTTCGCATGTAAATCAAGTGCCTTATGATATGTTGATAGAAATCCTTCTCTCCTGTACTAAATACATAATAGCGTAGCGTGTATCCGAAAATTATTATTATTTTTTAATTTATGCATGATGGGCTTGTCGGCCATCTTTAAAAATATGAATAAACATTTACATAAATTGAAGGAAGCTTCTTAAAGTACACTGGTGTTCAAAATTTAAGCGACAACCTGTTTTCTTCTTTTGCGCATAATTTTTAAACAAATAAACGTATGAACATAAAATTTAGATGGCATGTTCGTTATCATACCATTAATCGAATTTTATATAATTTTAGCATGAGTAATAATTTTTAAACTAATAATTATTCTTTCCTTTCTTTTTTCAAAAGTATGCTTTGGAAAAAGGAAAATTTTTCAACAATTTTAGAAAAAAAAAACTTAATGAAAAGTGGTGTTAAGGATGCATTACAGATAGATAAGGGCGCACATTTGAAATGTTACTCTAAATCTCAATTTTTCTTTCTGTATTAACTTTTCTTTTTCTTTTATAATAGACTTTTAAAAAAATATATAATTAATAATTTGTAAACTAATGGTAAGGTCTCACCTCGTTAGATTTTTTTTTTGCGGGTTAAAGAGAGGGTTTTCCAGAGAAGTCCTGCAAACATCGATGAATCAAAACAAATAACTGAAGAAATCTCGTCAATAACACCAACAATGCTGCGAAGTGTGTCAAAAAACTTGGTTCGACCGTTCGACGTGTTCATGTTTGCATTCAAAATGGTGGTGAACATTTTCAACCTTTTCTCTAAGAAATGATAATGCAAAAAATTTTAATTAAATTATGTTTTTCAAAAGTAAAATTATCACAGGATTAAGTAACATTGTGCGTCTCAATTTCTGTTTTACCTCACAAATAAAGTTGTAACAGTCCAACAGTGTTGGAAATTGTCTCCCACACTTTAACAAGGTTAAAATAATTATATTTCAGTGTTAGAATAGTTGCCACATCCGTCAGATTTAAGTGTAATAAGAAAAGCCAACGGGTACTCTTTTAAACTGGTCACCCTGTATACGTCAAAATTGTAGTTATAAAAGTGTATTTACTTAAAGTAAATTTTATTAAACTAGTTTAGTATGAAGAGTATGGAAAACGTATTTCAGTAATTAGTATGTATTAAAAAAAAAAAAAAAAAAAAAAAAGAGTTTTGCATAAGCTTTGATTGTGTTGCCAACGAGTGATAAATATCCCAGAATAGGACATTTTCAATATTCTTTTACGGACAATATATAGTGATTCCGCTGGAATGATTTTTACAAACATACATAACCTCATGAGGAGAGTATTCGATAATTTTTTCAAATTTTTTTTGCATGTGTGCCTATGGAGACCTTCCTTGTTAGCAACGGTCGCTGCATTCATTACTTAAAATTTCTTTTGCACGTTTTTTTCTCAATTTTATATTTATTATTATTATTATTATTTTCATTTTTTAGAAGCTTTTTAATGAAATTGGATTTTGTCATCGCGTCTTCGTGTCACGCTAAAAGCTAAAAAACAAGGCGCCTTCACTTTAACGAGAAAAGTGATAAATAAAATTTCATAGAACAATGTTTTTTTTTTTTTTTTTTTTTTTTTTTTTTTCCTTAATCCTAAATATAAATTAATGAAAAGTATATTACAATGTGCATTTTTTTAGTATTGTTATGCTATATATCTTATATTCCTTTTAAAAATCCAGCTGAAAATTCTATTAACTTGAACAAGAAGAGCGTCACCCATATTTCGGTGACGGGGCGCCCACGGAAACATACCCGTCATCCAGATACGGGTGACGCGGCGTTGAACGTATTAAACAGCTTTTTATCTAGTTACTAAAAATCACAAAATAAAAATTTAAGTAATATATATATATATATATATAATTTTTTTTTTCTTTTTCAGAAGCTTTTTATTTAAATTGGATTTTTGTCATCGTGTCTTTGTGTCACCTTGAAAAAAAAAGACGATCCTGCTTTTATGTAAATGTAAGCAACGCTTTTCGTCACTCGTTAATTCAGTTGGTTAAAGCAACGTGTCAATATCGCGATCGCGGTGGTCGTGGGTTCTATCCTCGAAGGCCGATGTGTTGCTTTTTTGCAGATAATAAATTGAAAAGGTATCAACTGATAAAAGAAAATATTTTATTGTCTGAACAGTATCTTAAGAAATCTTGATTAGCTTTTTAAGAAACCTCTTTTTTTTTTTTTTTTTTTTTTTTTTCCTCAGTTACTGAAACGCACAATCTAAAAATTTAAGTAAAAAAAAAAAAAAAAAAAAAAAAAAAACGGAAAACTTTTTATCGTGAAGCCCTAAAAATCATAAAATAAAAATTTATTCTTGCAGAGACATGCTATAAAAATTAATTAATTAATTAATTAAATTTTTTAAAAAGGTTTCAAGAGTAAGAAAATTTTAAAGAAAAAGACAGATATTTTACTTTTGCAAGAAATGAAATTTTTTAAATATTCATAATATTTTAAAAAGCATTTGAAACAATATTCTTTTTGAATATGTATTTGTTAGCTTTTTCTTGCATGTTCTATGATTTTTCTTCACTGTTCTTTGACTTTTGATTTGAACGTCATGCTGATAACTCGATGGTTCTGGGTTCGA
This sequence comes from Salticus scenicus, assembly GCA_963930645.1. Classification (NCBI taxonomy): domain Eukaryota; kingdom Metazoa; phylum Arthropoda; class Arachnida; order Araneae; family Salticidae; genus Salticus; species Salticus scenicus. The sequence goes on from CAWVNO010001962.1 coordinate 64,739, forward strand.
TCCTACAAGAGCCAATGAGTTAATTTTTGCAGATAATTAATTAAAAAGGTGTCAACTGAAAAAAGAAAATCTTTCAATGTCTACAGAGTGTTCTAAGAATTTCCGATTAGTTTTTTTTAGAAGACTTTTTTTTTTTTTTTTTTTCAACTAAAAAGCACGCAATAAAAATTTAAGTAAAAATACTTTTTTTAACAGTAGAAGCTTTTTATTATGGAGCCCTAAAAATCATAAAATAAAAATTTATTCTTGCAAAGATATGCTATAAAGAGATAGAAGTTTCAGCACTAAGAAAATTCTAGAAAAAAAAAAAAATATATAGATATTTTTCTCTTACAAGAAATGAAAATTTTTTAAATATTCAAAATATTTTAAAAAGCTTTCGAGACCTTTGAAATTTATGGCTTAACTAATATCTATACAAAAACTAATAGTAAAGAATATTGGTCTCGAATGCTTCTAAAAATTTTTTGAATATTTGAAAATTTTTCATTTCTTGTAAAAGAAAAATATCTATATTTTTCTCTAGAATTTTCTTAGTGCTGAAACTTTTATTTCTTTATAGCATATTTTTGCAAGAATAAATTTTTATTTTGTGACTTTTAGGGCTCCACAATAGAAAGCTTCAACTGTTAAATAATACATTTTTACTTAAATTTTTATTTAATTTGATGCGACAGGGAAAAAGTAACTTTTTTTTTTTTTTTTTTTTTTTTTTTGTATAAATGTACAAAAAAAAAATTAAACAAAAACAACATAAAATACGAATTTTCGTCTCTTAGCAACAATTACTATTTTCATTTCTTAAAGTTTCTATCGCAGGTCTTCTCTCAATTTAATTTTAATACATTTTTGAATATTATTTTAATATTTTTTAAAACTTAATGCCAAAAGAAAAACAGTTTTCATGTAGTCTATTTTGTCCAACAGCGATAATCTTGTGGTCCTAAAAAGAAGCATGTCAAATCAAATCTAAACAGAGCACGATAAAGAATAATAAAAAAAAGAAATGTTCCCAATTTAAATACATCATGAGAGAAAATAATAATTAAAGAAATATGTCAAATTAAAATATATCACGATAAAAAAAAAATAATAATAATAATAATAAAAGAATTATGCCCAATTTAAATACATCACAAGATAAAATAACAATAAAAGAAAATAATAGTTAAAAAAACATGTTGAATTTAAGTGCAATACGAGAAAAAAATAATAAAACAATTATGCTGAATTTAAATACGTCAGCCGAGAAAATAAAAGAAATGAGTCGAATTTAAATACATCACGAGAGAAAATAATAACAAAAGAAATATGTCGAATTTAAACGCATCCCAAATAATAATAATAATAATAATATATTGTCCAATTTAAATACATCACTAGAGAAAATAACAATAAAATAAAGTGATAATAAAATAAATATGTCGTATTTAAATACATTACAGGCGAAAAAAAGATAAAAAGAAATGAATTTAAGCACATCACGAAAATAATAATAATAATAACAAAAGAAACATGACGAATTTAAATTTGTCGCGAGAGAAAATAATAATAATAATAATAATAATAATAACATGTCCAGTTTAAAATCACTGCAAGAGAAAATAATAATCAAAGAAATATGTCGAATTTAAATTCATCACGAGAGAAAATAATAATAAAATGCATATAACAAATTTGAATACATCACAAATAATAATAATAACAGTAATAATAATAATTATGAAAGAAACATGTCGAATTTAAATGTATCACGAGAAAAAATAATAAAAAAGGGATTATGCCTAATTTAAATACATCACGAAAGAAAATAATATTGAAAGAAATATGTGGAATTTAAATACACCATGAGAGAAAATAAAAACAAAAGAAATATGTCGAATTTAAATGCATCACAAATAATAATAATAATAATAATAATAATAATGTTAATAAAAGAATGTTGCCCAGTTTAAATACATCACTAGGAAAAATAACAATAAAAGAAACATGTCAAATTTAAATACATTACGAAAAATATAACAACAAAAGAAACATGTCGAATTTAAATTCATCGCGAGAGGAAATAATAATAATAATAATAATAATAATAATAATAAAAGAAACAGTCGAATTTAAATTCATCGCGAGAGGAAATAATAATAATAATAATAATAATAATAATAAAAGAAACAGTCGAATTTAAAATCCCCACGAGAGAATATAATAATAAAATGAATATCTTAAATTTGAATATATCACAAATGAAAATAATAATGAAAGAAACATGTCGAATTTAAATGCATCACGATAAAAAATAATAATTAATATATATAATAATCCTCATCTGTCATGAACGAATCCGGTTAGTACCGCTTCAAAACAAAAACTTTTGGCAGCCATTTTTTTTCCGTTTATTTAATTCAACTTAGGAAACATACATATCATTTTCATACATGTTTTGTATCGCACATATTCTTATTTCCTGTAAAACCTTGAAAAACTATTCAGTTGTAATGTTTAAATCTCTAAATTAAGTATAACGGATCACTGGCTATTATAAACATGAACCTATAAATAGAATTATGTAACTTCATGATTATAAACAAAGCAAGACCGAATAAAAACAAACCAAAACTGTTGCCATTCAGAAAATACAAATTCCAAATGGACAACTTTTTAATTCCGAATGAACGACTCTTTGACTGTTTCATTAAAAAACGCTTAAAATATTTCTAAAACATATTAAAGCCTTAAAAATCTTAAAATATTTGTAAAAACTTTAAATATTTTTATCAAACTTTATTGTTTGTTTACATTGTAAGGTATGATTGGCGCCAAGTTTAGTACGTAAATGCCGCCAGTTGATTTTAGTTTTGAAATTAGTGTAAAATGATAGTTGGGATAGAATGTTTGGTTGGGCAAGTAAAAGTCACCAGTTGAAATGAGTATTGAAATTAGAGTAGTCTAATGTGATAATGTCGAGTCAAGGTAAAATGTTCGGTTGAGAATGAGAAAGTCCCTAGCTGGATCCTGGATATTTTGGCGATGTTGAGGGTGAGATAGCTGGTTGGAGGTATCGAGTAGAGGTGAATTTGGGTTAGCATGGAGTGTCTGTAGTTATTGGATAGTTAGTTAGAAAATTTGAAAACAGGATCTACGATAGTCTTAAAAAAAAGTATTTTTGTAAAATGAAGTGAATCGTTTTTTCTTATTATGAGGACTTTAAATAGGCAAGCGAAGTGATGACGTCACTGGCAGGTTCGTGGATACAAGAAAAATATTTCCTATATTAAACGCCCAATGGATTTTTCGTAAAAAATTATTAAAAATCGAGGGAAATTATTTCCCGAATTTAATCCCCATATTTAGGTTTAGATATGTGTTAGTTATCATGTGCATGCGTTAGATTAAGTTGTTTTTGTTCTAAAATTGATAAAATTTGAATTTCAAATTTCAAAACTTTAAATTTCAAAAAAATTCCATATTCCATTGAAAACATAAACATTTCATTTCAAAGGATGATATTACACAATAAATATCCAACTAATATACTAATTAAAAGGAAAATGATAAATATTCTATCATAATTTGAAGTGAAATTTGTTTTCAAATGTCTAAATAAAGTATCTGATATAAGATACTAATATGTTGCAGCGGAATAGATTTGATATCGGTCATCCTTGGCAGAAAAAAAAATATATATATATCGCCAAATTATCTGGCGAATATAATTTAATTCCTTTTAAAAATCATGGTTATTTTAAAAATTTATATTAAGAGAGTAAGGAATAATATGAAACAATATCTCGCACAACACAAATTACGAAAATATACATCTGGCATGTATATTTTCGTAGTACGTTTTTGAACGCCAAATACAAAAACGCCAAGGACAACAGAGTTTTGAAATTTAAAATTAAAATTTTGTCAATTTGACAGCAAAATAACTCAATCTAACATATGCACATGATAGCTAATACATATATATACCCAAATATGGGGATTAAAATCGGGAAATAATTTTCCTCGATTTTTAATAATTTTTTACAAAAAATCCAATGGGTGATTAACATAGGAAATCATTTTCTTACATACATGGACGGTCAGTGACGTCACACTTCGCTTGCGTATAGGAATGCTTAATGGAACACTGGGATGTGTTGTTGCTGTTGTGTTGTCGGGCCTATATTTTTTGTCAACCAGCAGTTTTTTTATTGTCATTCATATTTGTTGATCGGGTAAAATTTTTGAAGTGAAAACTTCTTTAGGCGCGTTGAGCACTTTTGGGTGAATAAAAATCATTGAACTCCCATCATCGTCAGCTAACGCTTTCCATTTGAAGTGAAAACTTTTGGGTGAAGAAAAATCATTGAATTCGCGTCATCGTCAGCAAACGCTTTTCATCCTTGTATGATACAAATAATGTATCACACAATTAACTTGCTAATGTGATGTGTTAATAATTATATACTGTATATTGTTTTAAAATCTGGTGCGGCTCTACACGACTTCTCTCATCTCTGGACACTGTCTCTTAAAGATTGCAGCCGGAAACGTTGCAGTTAGGCCTCACAGAACCGTGAGAAAGACCAAAGCCTCCATTTTTCTCACGTTTTTAAAATCTGGTGCGGCTCTACACGACTTCTCTCATCTCCGGACACTGTCTCTATTACAGTTAGACCTCACAAAACCGTGAGGAAGGCCAAAGCCGCCATTTTTCTCACGTTTTTACAATCTGGTGCGGCTCAACACGACTTCACTTAACTCCGGACACTGTCTCTTAACGATTGCATCCGGAATCGTTGCAAGTAGACTTCACAGAACCATGAGAAAGACCAAAGCCGCCATTTTTCTCACGTTTTTAAAATCTGGTGCGGTTCTACACGACTTCTCCAGAGCTTCCAACCTAATCCGGCAAATTGTAGTACCGCCCCTTTTTCTTCACCACTTAATTTTTAGAGTATTTTTCTTCTTAATTCATTGTAGATACATTTGAAGAGAATTTCTCTAAAAATTAAGTGGTGTAGAAAAATAGGCGGTACTAACAATTTGCCGGATTAGGTTGGCAGCTCTGCTTCTCTCATCTCCGGGCACTGTCTCTTAAAGATTGCAGCCGGAAACGTTGCAATTAGACCTCACAGAACCCTGATAAAGGCCAAAGCCTCCATTTTTTTCACGTTTTTACAATCTGGTGCGGCTCTACACGACTTCTCTCATCTCCGGACACTGTCTCTTAAAGATTGCTGCCGGAAACGTTCCAGTTAGACCTCACAAAACCATGATAAAGGCCAAAGTTGCAATTTTTCTCACGTTTTTACGATCTGGTGTGGCTCTACACGACTTCTCTCATCTCCGGACACTGTCTCTATTACAGTTAGACCTCACAAAGAACGAAAATTATAAAATATCGAAACACATTTGATTTATAAACAAAAATTGAAAATACATTTAAATGATCACGTGGTAACCATCATGATCTAAACATTGTTTTGAAGATTTATCGTTCACATTCCGTCATTTTTGACGGGTTATATACTAGTAACTAGCAGACCCGGCCACGCGTTGCTGTGACTAAGTTATACGTTGAATTATACGGCTGTAAACTATTTAGTACAGTCAAATTATTATTTACGAACAAAGACGAAAACGTTGCAGCCGATGTAAAAACCCACAGGGTTGAGATTTGAAACTTAGGTCAAAATTTGGAAGCGATTGATAAAAATTTTCGTAGTGTTGATATTAAGCACAAATTAATTTTATTGTAGGGTCCTATAAATTTTAATGGAGAAGTGATATATATTATTTCCAATGCTACTTTGGATAAAATTGCTAAAATGACTAATATATAAATTAAATTCTATTAAAATTCTATTAAAATAAAAGTATAAAAGAAACAGACGATTTTAAAATCAATTTTTATGGAGGAGTGAAATATAATATATGCTATAATGGATAATTTTACTATAAAATGACCTCATCATTTTAAATATTTTAAAGAGGGCAACAGCTGTAGTTATAAAAAGGAAAACAATAAGGCTAAACCAGAAAAATAAGTAAATTTGATAAATATTTTAAAACTTTAAAATTGGAAATCTTATGAAATATTGGACATTTAAAGTAAATACATGTATCATTTTAAATAGAAAAAGATTTTGGAAAAGTTTAGTGTATTTTAACGAAGTGATGAGAAGTTTTTGAGTATGTTAAAATTTTAATAGTAAATTCAAGTTAATAAAGATGGGAAACATTGAGGATTAAGATAAGAATAATTATAAGATAAAAAAAAAAAAAAAAAAAAAAACTTTTTTATATACCATGCTTTTCAATTTTAATATACTAATAATATACTAATTAAAAAGAAAATGATAAATATTCTATCATAGTTTGAAGTCAAATTTGTTTTCAAATGTCTAAATAAAATATCTGATGTAAGATACTAATATTTTGCAGCGGAATAGATTTCATTTCTGTCATCCTTGGCGAAAACAAAAGAATATCGCCAAATTATCTGGCGAAAATATTTAATTCTTTTCAAAAATCATGGTTATTTTAACAACTTATATTAAAAGAATAATGAATAATATGAAACAGTATTTCGTACAATACATATTACATGTCATACATACGTACAATGAATAATACATATTACATTTCGTACAATGCATACATCTGGCATGTATATTTTCGTGTTACGCTTTTGATCGCCAAATAATAATAATAATAATAAAAAAGCCAAGGGCGACAGAGTTTTGAAATTTAAAATTAAAATTTTGTCAATTTGACAGCAAAATAATTCAATCTAACACCCGCGATAACTAATACATATCTATACCCAAATATAAGGATTAAAATCGGGAAATAAATTTCCTCGATTTTTAATAATTTCTTACAAAAAATCCAGTGGGCAATTAACATAGGAAATCTTTTTCTTGGCTGCACAGACGGTCAGTGAGTCACACTTCGCTTGCGTATAGATATAGTATAGCATATATAGAATAGAGTGATCATTGGGGAGAAAAAAGTTATTCCTTTTCATTTGGGAAAAGACGACGTTTTTACCAAAATATGGCCGTCTTTCCCCGAGTGAATACACACGGGAATACATACTAATATTTTAGCAAATAAAATTTATGAATAATTTATTTGCTAAAGGGGAATGGAAGACTCCAGATACAGTTTCAAATTCATATTTCTTTCTTTCTTTTCTTTTCTTTTTTTTTTTTCAATACCACTTAATGGCTGTTTCTAAAGCTTTTATTTTTTTTTTTTTTCGGCATCAAAAATCTTTGTACGATAACATGGGGATGAGAGATCTATATATATTACTATATCTATGATAGAAGTACATTAGCACTTTATCAATGTGTATAAAATCTTTAAATTGATTATGACGTCAATTTTCGTGAGATGCATAATTTAACTTTTTATAATTTTTTAACGTTCACGTTTGATTAAATGTATTTATTTTTATGTCGAAAGAAAATGGACTCGTATTTTTTTTTTTTTTTTTTTGTGGCAACAATTAAATTAATGGAACTCACAGATATTTTGGAGCAACTTTAATAAAGGTCTATAATTAACAAATAATTGCAATAAAACAATATTGTGACAATAAATTGAGATTAAAAACTATCCTATCTCTCAAGTTGGACCAAACTGCACACAGTGTGCGAAATTTCATTAAAATCGGTTCCTTAGTTTAGGAGTTTACCCCGGACAAACATCGTGACACGTAATTTATATATATATACAGATGAAGCACAAATAAGTAAAAAACAGGATTAATTTCACTGTATTATCTTCATTATAATATGAATTCAATTTACACTTCAGTCTAAGTAACACGTGGCCGGCTATGCTAACACCAAAAATTTAAAAAGTGGAAATAATTGAATTATACGAAATTTATTAATAGGTTAAAAAGTTGAAGATTCTTTGTGTAGATGGCAGCACCAAATATATTTCAGCTTTCATTTTCATATGAAACAGAGTAATTGCTCCACGCTCTACTTTCCCCGTTTCATTTTTGAAAGGAAATATGAAAGTTGAAAGTAATCTGTTACAAATAAAGACTGTAAATATTTTGAGGAGAATTTTATAGCGTCAACAACACGTGGTAATTATGCTGTTAAAATGTAGCTTATATGACACGTTCGTAGATTTACCATAGCAGCGCCATCTGTTAGAATCATTTGGAGTTAACAGATAATTGTGACTGTCAAATAATAACAGACAAATAATTAGCAATAAATTAAAATTGCGACTATAATTTGAGATTTAAACTATCCTGTCTCTCAAGTTGGATCGAACTGCACATGGTGTGCGAATTTTATTATAATCGGTTAAGTGGTTTAGGAGTCCATTGAGGACAAACATTGTGACACGAGATTTATATATATTAAGATAAAAGAATTATGCCCAATTTAAATACATCACAAAAGGAAATAATATTAAAAGAAATAT
>CAWVNO010001963.1:0-40794 GCA_963930645.1 Salticus scenicus
GAATCGTCGTTTAAAGATGGGCATGTGAAACTGCGAAAAAAATTTTGAGAGCGCAGGACGGCTGCCGAAAGTCCGCGTAAAAACGCCCCCCGGGCCTAAAGTTTCACCGTGCAAAATCTCCGGTGATGTTATTATGAAACTAGAATATATTCCGCAGATTCTGAAAGTTATTGCGATAGTTAGACTCTTTTAGTTGCTTGGGAATCGTCGTTTGAAGATGGGCATGTGAAACTGCGAAAAAAATTTTGAGAGCGGAGGACGGCTGCCGAAAGTCCGCGTAAAAACGCCAACCGGGCCTAAAGTTTCACCGTGCAAAATCTCCGGTGATGTTATTATGAAACTAGAATATATTCCGCAGATTCTGAAAGTTATTGCGATAGTTAGACTCTTTTAGTTGCTTGGGAATCGTCGTTTAAAGATGGGCATGTGAAACTGCGAAAAAAATTTTGAGAGCGCAGGACGGCTGCCGAAAGTCCGCGTAAAAACGCCCCCCGGGCCTAAACTTTCACCGTGCAAAATCTCCGGTGATGTTATTATGAAACTAGAATATATTCCGCAGATTCTGAAAGTTATTGCGATAGTTAGACTCTTTTAGTTGCTTGGGAATCGTCGTTTGAAGATGGGCATGTGAAACTGCGAAAAAAATTTTGAGAGCGGAGGACGGCTGCCGAAAGTCCGCGTAAAAACGCCCCCCGGGCCTAAAGTTTCACCGTGCAAAATCTCCGGTGATGTTATTATGAAACTAGAATATATTACGCAGATTCTGAAAGTTATTGCGATAGTTAGACTCTTTTAGTTGCTTGGGAATCGTCGTTTAAAGATGGGCATGTGAAACTGCGAAAAAAATTTTGAGAGCGCAGGACGGCTGCCGAAAGTCCGCGTAAAAACGCCCCCCGGGCCTAAAGTTTCACCGTGCAAAATCTCCGGTGATGTTATTATGAAACTAGAATATATTCCGCAGATTCTGAAAGTTATTGCGATAGTTAGACTCTTTTAGTTGCTTGGGAATCGTCGTTTGAAGATGGGCATGTGAAACTGCGAAAAAAATTTTGAGAGCGGAGGACGGCTGCCGAAAGTCCGCGTAAAAACGCCCCCCGGGCCTAAAGTTTCACCGTGCAAAATCTCCGGTGATGTTATTATGAAACTAGAATATATTCCGCAGATTCTGAAAGTTATTGCGATAGTTAGACTCTTTTAGTTGCTTGGGAATCGTCGTTTAAAGATGGGCATGTGAAACTGCGAAAAAAATTTTGAGAGCGCAGGACGGCTGCCGAAAGTCCGCGTAAAAACGCCCCCCGGGCCTAAAGTTTCACCGTGCAAAATCTCCGGTGATGTTATTATGAAACTAGAATATATTCCGCAGATTCTGAAAGTTATTGCGATAGTTAGACTCTTTTAGTTGCTTGGGAATCGTCGTTTAAAGATGGGCATGTGAAACTGCGAAAAAAATTTTGAGAGCGGAGGACGGCTGCCGAAAGTCCGCGTAAAAACGCCCCCCGGGCATAAAGTTTCACCGTGCAAAATCTCCGGTGATGTTATTATGAAACTAGAATATATTCCGCAGATTCTGAAAGTTATTGCGATAGTTAGACTCTTTTAGTTGCTTGGGAATCGTCGTTTGAAGATGGGCATGTGAAACTGCGAAAAAAATTTTGAGAGCGGAGGACGGCTGCCGAAAGTCCGCGTAAAAACGCCCCCCGGGCCTAAAGTTTCACCGTGCAAAATCTCCGGTGATGTTATTATGAAACTAGAATATATTCCGCAGATTCTGAAAGTTATTGCGATAGTTAGACTCTTTTAGTTGCTTGGGAATCGTCGTTTAAAGATGGGCATGTGAAACTGCGAAAAAAATTTTGAGAGCGCAGGACGGCTGCCGAAAGTCCGCGTAAAAACGCCCCCCGGGCCTAAAGTTTCACCGTGCAAAATCTCCGGTGATGTTATTATGAAACTAGAATATATTCCGCAGATTCTGAAAGTTATTGCGATAGTTAGACTCTTTTAGTTGCTTGGGAATCGTCGTTTAAAGATGGGCATGTGAAACTGCGAAAAAAATTTTGAGAGCGGAGGACGGCTGCCGAAAGTCCGCGTAAAAACGCCCCCCGGGCCTAAAGATTCACCGTGCAAAATCTCCGGTGATGTTATTATGAAACTAGAATATATTCCGCAGATTCTGAAAGTTATTGCGATAGTTAGACTCTTTTAGTTGCTTGGGAATCGTCGTTTGAAGATGGGCATGTGAAACTGCGAAAAAAATTTTGAGAGCGGAGGACGGCTGCCGAAAGTCCGCGTAAAAACGACCCCCGGGCCTAAAGTTTCACCGTGCAAAATCTCCGGTGATGTTATTATGAAACTAGAATATATTCCGCAGATTCTGAAAGTTATTGCGATAGTTAGACTCTTTTAGTTGCTTGGGAATCGTCGTTTAAAGATGGGCATGTGAAACTGCGAAAAAATTTTGAGAGCGCAGGACGGCTGCCGAAAGTCCGCGTAAAAACGCCCCCCGGGCCTAAAGTTTCACCGTGCAAAATCTCCGGTGATGTTATTATGAAACTAGAATATATTCCGCAGATTCTGAAAGTTATTGCGATAGTTAGACTCTTTTAGTTGCTTGGGAATCGTCGTTTGAAGATGGGCATGTGAAACTGCGAAAAAAATTTTGAGAGCGGAGGACGGCTGCCGAAAGTCCGCGTAAAAACGCCCCCCGGGCCTAAAGTTTCACCGTGCAAAATCTCCGGTGATGTTATTATGAAACTAGAATATATTCCGCAGATTCTGAAAGTTATTGCGATAGTTAGACTCTTTTAGTTGCTTGGGAATCGTCGTTTAAAGATGGGCATGTGAAACTGCGAAAAAAATTTTGAGAGCGCAGGACGGCTGCCGAAAGTCCGCGTAAAAACGCCCCCCGGGCCTAAAGTTTCACCGTGCAAAATCTCCGGTGATGTTATTATGAAACTAGAATATATTCCGCAGATTCTGAAAGTTTATTGCGATAGTTAGACTCTTTTAGTTGCTTGGGAATCGTCGTTTGAAGATGGGCATGTGAAACTGCGAAAAAAATTTTGAGAGCGGAGGACGGCTGCCGAAAGTCCGCGTAAAAACGCCCCCCGGGCCTAAAGTTTCACCGTGCAAAATCTCCGGTGATGTTATTATGAAACTAGAATATATTCCGCAGATTCTGAAAGTTATTGCGATAGTTAGACTCTTTTAGTTGCTTGGGAATCGTCGTTTAAAGATGGGCATGTGAAACTGCGAAAAAAATTTTGAGAGCGCAGGACGGCTGCCGAAAGTCCGCGTAAAAACGCCTCCCGGGCCTAAAGTTTCACCGTGCAAAATCTCCGGTGATGTTATTATGAAACTAGAATATATTCCGCAGATTCTGAAAGTTATTGCGATAGTTAGACTCTTTTAGTTGCTTGGGAATCGTCGTTTGAAGATGGGCATGTGAAACTGCGAAAAAAATTTTGAGAGCGGAGGACGGCTGCCGAAAGTCCGCGTAAAAACGCCCCCCGGGCCTAAAGTTTCACCGTGCAAAATCTCCGGTGATGTTATTATGAAACTAGAATATATTCCACAGATTCTGAAAGTTATTGCGATAGTTAGACTCTTTTAGTTGCTTGGGAATCGTCGTTTAAAGATGGGCATGTGAAACTGCGAAAAAAATTTTGAGAGCGCAGGACGGCTGCCGAAAGTCCGCGTAAAAACGCCCCCCGGGCCTAAAGTTTCACCGTGCAAAATCTCCGGTGATGTTATTATGAAACTAGAATATATTCCGCAGATTCTGAAAGTTATTGCGATAGTTAGACTCTTTTAGTTGCTTGGGAATCGTCGTTTGAAGATGGGCATGTGAAACTGCGAAAAAAATTTTGAGAGCGGAGGACGGCTGCCGAAAGTCCGCGTAAAAACGCCCCCCGGGCCTAAAATTTCACCGTGCAAAATCTCCGGTGATGTTATTATGAAACTAGAATATATTCCGCAGATTCTGAAAGTTATTGCGATAGTTAGACTCTTTTAGTTGCTTGGGAATCGTCGTTTAAAGATGGGCATGTGAAACTGCGAAAAAAATTTTGAGAGCGCAGGACGGCTGCCGAAAGTCCGCGTAAAAACGCCCCCCGGGCCTAAAGTTTCACCGTGCAAAATCTCCGGTGATGTTATTATGAAACTAGAATATATTCCGCAGATTCTGAAAGTTATTGCGATAGTTAGACTCTTTTAGTTTCTTGGGAATCGTCGTTTAAAGATGGGCATGTGAAACTGCGAAAAAAATTTTGAGAGCGCAGGACGGCTGCCGAAAGTCCGCGTAAAAACGCCCCCCGGGCCTAAAGTTTCACCGTGCAAAATCTCCGGTGATGTTATTATGAAACTAGAATATATTCCGCAGATTCTGAAAGTTATTGCGATAGTTAGACTCTTTTAGTTGCTTGGGAATCGTCGTTTGAAGATGGGCATGTGAAACTGCGAAAAAAATTTTGAGAGCGGAGGACGGCTGCCGAAAGTCCGCGTAAAAACGCCCCCCGGGCCTAAAGTTTCACCGTGCAAAATCTCCGGTGATGTTATTATGAAACTAGAATATATTCCGCAGATTCTGAAAGTTATTGCGATAGTTAGACTCTTTTAGTTGCTTGGGAATCGTCGTTTAAAGATGGGCATGTGAAACTGCGAAAAAAATTTTGAGAGCGCAGGACGGCTGCCGAAAGTCCGCGTAAAAACGCCCCCCGGGCCTAAAGTTTCACCGTGCAAAATCTCCGGTGATGTTATTATGAAACTAGAATATATTCCGCAGATTCTGAAAGTTATTGCGATAGTTAGACTCTTTTAGTTGCTTGGGAATCGTCGTTTGAAGATGGGCATGTGAAACTGCGAAAAAAATTTTGAGAGCGGAGGACGGCTGCCGAAAGTCCGCGTAAAAACGCCCCCCGGGCCTAAAGTTTCACCGTGCAAAATCTCCGGTGATGTTATTATGAAACTAGAATATATTCCGCAGATTCTGAAAGTTATTGCGATAGTTAGACTCTTTTAGTTGCTTGGGAATCGTCGTTTAAAGATGGGCATGTGAAACTGCGAAAAAAATTTTGAGAGCGCAGGACGGCTGCCGAAAGTCCGCGTAAAAACGCCCCCCGGGCCTAAAGTTTCACCGTGCAAAATCTCCGGTGATGTTATTATGAAACTAGAATATATTCCGCAGATTCTGAAAGTTATTGCGATAGTTAGACTCTTTTAGTTGCTTGGGAATCGTCGTTTAAAGATGGGCATGTGAAACTGCGAAAAAAATTTTGAGAGCGCAGGACGGCTGCCGAAAGTCCGCGTAAAAACGCCCCCCGGGCCTAAAGTTTCACCGTGCAAAATCTCCGGTGATGTTATTATGAAACTAGAATATATTCCGCAGATTCTGAAAGTTATTGCGATAGTTAGACTCTTTTAGTTGCTTGGGAATCGTCGTTTGAAGATGGGCATGTGAAACTGCGAAAAAAATTTTGAGAGCGGAGGACGGCTGCCGAAAGTCCGCGTAAAAACGCCCCCCGGGCCTAAAGTTTCACCGTGCAAAATCTCCGGTGATGTTATTATGAAACTAGAATATATTCCGCAGATTCTGAAAGTTATTGCGATAGTTAGACTCTTTTAGTTGCTTGGGAATCGTCGTTTAAAGATGGGCATGTGAAACTGCGAAAAAAATTTTGAGAGCGCAGGACGGCTGCCGAAAGTCCGCGTAAAAACGCCCCCCGGGCCTAAAGTTTCACCGTGCAAAATCTCCGGTGATGTTATTATGAAACTAGAATATATTCCGCAGATTCTGAAAGTTATTGCGATAGTTAGACTCTTTTAGTTGCTTGGGAATCGTCGTTTGAAGATGGGCATGTGAAACTGCGAAAAAAATTTTGAGAGCGGAGGACGGCTGCCGAAAGTCCGCGTAAAAACGCCCCCCGGGCCTAAAGTTTCACCGTGCAAAATCTCCGGTGATGTTATTATGAAACTAGAATATATTCCGCAGATTCTGAAAGTTATTGCGATAGTTAGACTCTTTTAGTTGCTTGGGAATCGTCGTTTAAAGATGGGCATGTGAAACTGCGAAAAAAATTTTGAGAGCGCAGGACGGCTGCCGAAAGTCCGCGTAAAAACGCCCCCCGGGCCTAAAGTTTCACCGTGCAAAATCTCCGGTGATGTTATTATGAAACTAGAATATATTCCGCAGATTCTGAAAGTTATTGCGATAGTTAGACTCTTTTAGTTGCTTGGGATTCGTCGTTTGAAGATGGGCATGTGAAACTGCGAAAAAAATTTTGAGAGCGGAGGACGGCTGCCGAAAGTCCGCGTAAAAACGCCCCCCGGGCCTAAAGTTTCACCGTGCAAAATCTCCGGTGATGTTATTATGAAACTAGAATATATTCCGCAGATTCTGAAAGTTATTGCGATAGTTAGACTCTTTTAGTTGCTTGGGAATCGTCGTTTAAAGATGGGCATGTGAAACTGCGAAAAAAATTTTGAGAGCGCAGGACGGCTGCCGAAAGTCCGCGTAAAAACGCCCCCCGGGCCTAAAGTTTCACCGTGCAAAATCTCCGGTGATGTTATTATGAAACTAGAATATATTCCGCAGATTCTGAAAGTTATTGCGATAGTTAGACTCTTTTAGTTGCTTGGGAATCGTCGTTTAAAGATGGGCATGTGAAACTGCGAAAAAAATTTTGAGAGCGCAGGACGGCTGCCGAAAGTCCGCGTAAAAACGCCCCCCGGGCCTAAAGTTTCACCGTGCAAAATCTCCGGTGATGTTATTATGAAACTAGAATATATTCCGCAGATTCTGAAAGTTATTGCGATAGTTAGACTCTTTTAGTTGCTTGGGAATCGTCGTTTGAAGATGGGCATGTGAAACTGCGAAAAAAATTTTGAGAGCGCAGGACGGCTGCCGAAAGTCCGCGTAAAAACGCCCCCCGGGCCTAAAGTTTCACCGTGCAAAATCTCCGGTGATGTTATTATGAAACTAGAATATATTCCGCAGATTCTGAAAGTTATTGCGATAGTTAGACTCTTTTAGTTGCTTGGGAATCGTCGTTTGAAGATGGGCATGTGAAACTGCGAAAAAAATTTTGAGAGCGGAGGACGGCTGCCGAAAGTCCGCGTAAAAACGCCCCCCGGGACTAAAGTTTCACCGTGCAAAATCTCCGGTGATGTTATTATGAAACTAGAATATATTCCGCAGATTCTGAAAGTTATTGCGATAGTTAGACTCTTTTAGTTGCTTGGGAATCGTCGTTTAAAGATGGGCATGTGAAACTGCGAAAAAAATTTTGAGAGCGCAGGACGGCTGCCGAAAGTCCGCGTAAAAACGCCCCCCGGGCCTAAAGTTTCACCGTGCAAAATCTCCGGTGATGTTATTATGAAACTAGAATATATTCCGCAGATTCTGAAAGTTATTGCGATAGTTAGACTCTTTTAGTTGCTTGGGAATCGTCGTTTAAAGATGGGCATGTGAAACTGCGAAAAAAATTTTGAGAGCGGAGGACGGCTGCCGAAAGTCCGCGTAAAAACGCCCCCCGGGCCTAAAGTTTTACCGTGCAAAATCTCCGGTGATGTTATTATGAAACTAGAATATATTCCGCAGATTCTGAAAGTTATTGCGATAGTTAGACTCTTTTAGTTGCTTGGGAATCGTCGTTTGAAGATGGGCATGTGAAACTGCGAAAAAAATTTTGAGAGCGCAGGACGGCTGCCGAAAGTCCGCGTAAAAACGCCCCCCGAGCCTAAAGTTTCACCGTGCAAAATCTCCGGTGATGTTATTATGAAACTAGAATATATTCCGCAGATTCTGAAAGTTATTGCGATAGTTAGACTCTTTTAGTTGCTTGGGAATCGTCGTTTGAAGATGGGCATGTGAAACTGCGAAAAAAATTTTGAGAGCGGAGGACGGCTGCCGAAAGTCCGCGTAAAAACGCCCCCCGGGCCTAAAGTTTCACCGTGCAAAATCTCCGGTGATGTTATTATGAAACTAGAATATATTCCGCAGATTCTGAAAGTTATTGCGATAGTTAGACTCTTTTAGTTGCTTGGGAATCGTCGTTTGAAGATGGGCATGTGAAACTGCGAAAAAAATTTTGAGAGCGCAGGACGGCTGCCGAAAGTCCGCGTAAAAACGCCCCCCGGGCCTAAAGTTTCACCGTGCAAAATCTCCGGTGATGTTATTATGAAACTAGAATATATTCCGCAGATTCTGAAAGTTATTGCGATAGTTAGACTCTTTTAGTTGCTTGGGAATCGTCGTTTGAAGATGGGCATGTGAAACTGCGAAAAAAATTTTGAGAGCGGAGGACGGCTGCCGAAAGTCCGCGTAAAAACGCCCCCCGGGCCTAAAGTTTCACCGTGCAAAATCTCCGGTGATGTTATTATGAAACTAGAATATATTCCGCAGATTCTGAAAGTTATTGCGATAGTTAGACTCTTTTAGTTGCTTGGGAATCGTCGTTTAAAGATGGGCATGTGAAACTGCGAAAAAAATTTTGAGAGCGCAGGACGGCTGCCGAAAGTCCGCGTAAAAACGCCCCCCTGGCCTAAAGTTTCACCGTGCAAAATCTCCGGTGATGTTATTATGAAACTAGAATATATTCCGCAGATTCTGAAAGTTATTGCGATAGTTAGACTCTTTTAGTTGCTTGGGAATCGTCGTTTAAAGATGGGCATGTGAAACTGCGAAAAAAATTTTGAGAGCGCAGGACGGCTGCCGAAAGTCCGCGTAAAAACGCCCCCCGGGCCTAAAGTTTCACCGTGCAAAATCTCCGGTGATGTTATTATGAAACTAGAATATATTCCGCAGATTCTGAAAGTTATTGCGATAGTTAGACTCTTTTAGTTGCTTGGGAATCGTCGTTTAAAGATGGGCATGTGAAACTGCGAAAAAAATTTTGAGAGCGCAGGACGGCTGCCGAAAGTCCGCGTAAAAACGCCCCCCGGGCCTAAAGTTTCACCGTGCAAAATCTCCGGTGATGTTATTATGAAACAAGAATATATTCCGCAGATTCTGAAAGTTATTGCGATAGTTAGACTCTTTTAGTTGCTTGGGAATCGTCGTTTGAAGATGGGCATGTGAAACTGCGAAAAAAATTTTGAGAGCGGAGGACGGCTGCCGAAAGTCCGCGTAAAAACGCCCCCCGGGCCTAAAGTTTCACCGTGCAAAATCTCCGGTGATGTTATTATGAAACTAGAATATATTCCGCAGATTCTGAAAGTTATTGCGATAGTTAGACTCTTTTAGTTGCTTGGGAATCGTCGTTTAAAGATGGGCATGTGAAACTGCGAAAAAAATTTTGAGAGCGCAGGACGGCTGCCGAAAGTCCGCGTAAAAACGCCCCCCGGGCCTAAAGTTTCACCGTGCAAAATCTCCGGTGATGTTATTATGAAACTAGAATATATTCCGCAGATTCTGAAAGTTATTGCGATAGTTAGACTCTTTTAGTTGCTTGGGAATCGTCGTTTGAAGATGGGCATGTGAAACTGCGAAAAAAATTTTGAGAGCGGAGGACGGCTGCCGAAAGTCCGCGTAAAAACGCCCCCCGGGCCTAAAGTTTCACCGTGCAAAATCTCCGGTGATGTTATTATGAAACTAGAATATATTCCGCAGATTCTGAAAGTTATTGCGATAGTTAGACTCTTTTAGTTGCTTGGGAATCGTCGTTTGAAGATGGGCATGTGAAACTGCGAAAAAAATTTTGAGAGCGCAGGACGGCTGCCGAAAGTCCGCGTAAAAACGCCCCCCGGGCCTAAAGTTTCACCGTGCAAAATCTCCGGTGATGTTATTATGAAACTAGAATATATTCCGCAGATTCTGAAAGTTATTGCGATAGTTAGACTCTTTTAGTTGCTTGGGAATCGTCGTTTGAAGATGGGCATGTGAAACTGCGAAAAAAATTTTGAGAGCGGAGGACGGCTGCCGAAAGTCCGCGTAAAAACGCCCCCCGGGCCTAAAGTTTCACCGTGCAAAATCTCCGGTGATGTTATTATGAAACTAGAATATATTCCGCAGATTCTGAAAGTTATTGCGATAGTTAGACTCTTTTAGTTGCTTGGGAATCGTCGTTTAAAGATGGGCATGTGAAACTGCGAAAAAAATTTTGAGAGCGCAGGACGGCTGCCGAAAGTCCGCGTAAAAACGCCCCCCGGGCCTAAAGTTTCACCGTGCAAAATCTCCGGTGATGTTATTATGAAACTAGAATATATTCCGCAGATTCTGAAAGTTATTGCGATAGTTAGACTCTTTTAGTTGCTTGGGAATCGTCGTTTAAAGATGGGCATGTGAAACTGCGAAAAAAATTTTGAGAGCGCAGGACGGCTGCCGAAAGTCCGCGTAAAAACGCCCCCCGGGCCTAAAGTTTCACCGTGCAAAATCTCCGGTGATGTTATTATGAAACTAGAATATATTCCGCAGATTCTGAAAGTTATTGCGATAGTTAGACTCTTTTAGTTGCTTGGGAATCGTCGTTTGAAGATGGGCATGTGAAACTGCGAAAAAAATTTTGAGAGCGGAGGACGGCTGCCGAAAGTCCGCGTAAAAACGCCCCCCGGGCCTAAAGTTTCACCGTGCAAAATCTCCGGTGATGTTATTATGAAACTAGAATATATTCCGCAGATTCTGAAAGTTATTGCGATAGTTAGACTCTTTTAGTTGCTTGGGAATCGTCGTTTAAAGATGGGCATGTGAAACTGCGAAAAAAATTTTGAGAGCGCAGGACGGCTGCCGAAAGTCCGCGTAAAAACGCCCCCCGGGCCTAAAGTTTCACCGTGCAAAATCTCCGGTGATGTTATTATGAAACTAGAATATATTCCGCAGATTCTGAAAGTTATTGCGTTAGTTAGACTCTTTTAGTTGCTTGGGAATCGTCGTTTAAAGATGGGCATGTGAAACTGCGAAAAAAATTTTGAGAGCGGAGGACGGCTGCCGAAAGTCCGCGTAAAAACGCCCCCCGGGCCTAAAGTTTCACCGTGCAAAATCTCCGGTGATGTTATTATGAAACTAGAATATATTCCGCAGATTCTGAAAGTTATTGCGATAGTTAGACTCTTTTAGTTGCTTGGGAATCGTCGTTTAAAGATGGGCATGTGAAACTGCGAAAAAAATTTTGAGAGCGCAGGACGGCTGCCGAAAGTCCGCGTAAAAACGCCCCCCGGGCCTAAAGTTTCACCGTGCAAAATCTCCGGTGATGTTATTATGAAACTAGAATATATTCCGCAGATTCTGAAAGTTATTGCGATAGTTAGACTCTTTTAGTTGCTTGGGAATCGTCGTTTGAAGATGGGCATGTGAAACTGCGAAAAAAATTTTGAGAGCGGAGGACGGCTGCCGAAAGTCCGCGTAAAAACGCCCCCCGGGCCTAAAGTTTCACCGTGCAAAATCTCCGGTGATGTTATTATGAAACTAGAATATATTCCGCAGATTCTGAAAGTTATTGCGATAGTTAGACTCTTTTAGTTGCTTGGGAATCGTCGTTTAAAGATGGGCATGTGAAACTGCGAAAAAAATTTTGAGAGCGCAGGACGGCTGCCGAAAGTCCGCGTAAAAACGCCCCCCGGGCCTAAAGTTTCACCGTGCAAAATCTCCGGTGATGTTATTATGAAACTAGAATATATTCCGCAGATTCTGAAAGTTATTGCGATAGTTAGACTCTTTTAGTTGCTTGGGAATCGTCGTTTGAAGATGGGCATGTGAAACTGCGAAAAAAATTTTGAGAGCGGAGGACGGCTGCCGAAAGTCCGCGTAAAAACGCCCCCCGGGCCTAAAGTTTCACCGTGCAAAATCTCCGGTGATGTTATTATGAAACTAGAATATATTCCGCAGATTCTGAAAGTTATTGCGATAGTTAGACTCTTTTAGTTGCTTGGGAATCGTCGTTTAAAGATGGGCATGTGAAACTGCGAAAAAAGTTTTGAGAGCGCAGGACGGCTGCCGAAAGTCCGCGTAAAAACGCCCCCCGGGCCTAAAGTTTCACCGTGCAAAATCTCCGGTGATGTTATTATGAAACTAGAATATATTCCGCAGATTCTGAAAGTTATTGCGATAGTTAGACTCTTTTAGTTGCTTGGGAATCGTCGTTTGAAGATGGGCATGTGAAACTGCGAAAAAAATTTTGAGAGCGGAGGACGGCTGCCGAAAGTCCGCGTAAAAACGCCCCCCGGGCCTAAAGTTTCACCGTGCAAAATCTCCGGTGATGTTATTATGAAACTAGAATATATTCCGCAGATTCTGAAAGTTATTGCGATAGTTAGACTCTTTTAGTTGCTTGGGAATCGTCGTTTAAAGATGGGCATGTGAAACTGCGAAAAAAATTTTGAGAGCGCAGGACGGCTGCCGAAAGTCCGCGTAAAAACGCCCCCCGGGCCTAAAGTTTCACCGTGCAAAATCTCCGGTGATGTTATTATGAAACTAGAATATATTCCGCAGATTCTGAAAGTTATTGCGATAGTTAGACTCTTTTAGTTGCTTGGGAATCGTCGTTTAAAGATGGGCATGTGAAACTGCGAAAAAAATTTTGAGAGCGCAGGACGGCTGCCGAAAGTCCGCGTAAAAACGCCCCCCGGGCCTAAAGTTTCACCGTGCAAAATCTCCGGTGATGTTATTATGAAACTAGAATATATTCCGCAGATTCTGAAAGTTATTGCGATAGTTAGACTCTTTTAGTTGCTTGGGAATCGTCGTTTAAAGATGGGCATGTGAAACTGCGAAAAAAATTTTGAGAGCGCAGGACGGCTGCCGAAAGTCCGCGTAAAAACGCCCCCCGGGCCTAAAGTTTCACCGTGCAAAATCTCCGATGATGT
Source organism: Salticus scenicus (assembly GCA_963930645.1). Classification (NCBI taxonomy): domain Eukaryota; kingdom Metazoa; phylum Arthropoda; class Arachnida; order Araneae; family Salticidae; genus Salticus; species Salticus scenicus. The sequence goes on from CAWVNO010001963.1 coordinate 12,793, forward strand.
TATTATGAAACTAGAATATATTCCGCAGATTCTGAAAGTTATTGCGATAGTTAGACTCTTTTAGTTGCTTGGGAATCGTCGTTTGAAGATGGGCATGTGAAACTGCGAAAAAAATTTTGAGAGCGGAGGACGGCTGCCGAAAGTCCGCGTAAAAACGCCCCCCGGGCCTAAAGTTTCACCGTGCAAAATCTCCGGTGATGTTATTATGAAACTAGAATATATTCCGCAGATTCTGAAAGTTATTGCGATAGTTAGACTCTTTTAGTTGCTTGGGAATCGTCGTTTAAAGATGGGCATGTGAAACTGCGAAAAAAATTTTGAGAGCGCAGGACGGCTGCCGAAAGTCCGCGTAAAAACGCCCCCCGGGCCTAAAGTTTCACCGTGCAAAATCTCCGGTGATGTTATTATGAAACTAGAATATATTCCGCAGATTCTGAAAGTTATTGCGATAGTTAGACTCTTTTAGTTGCTTGGGAATCGTCGTTTGAAGATGGGCATGTGAAACTGCGAAAAAAATTTTGAGAGCGGAGGACGGCTGCCGAAAGTCCGCGAAAAACGCCCCCTGGCCTAAAGTTTCACCGTGCAAAATCTCCGGTGATGTTATTATGAAACTAGAATATATTCCGCAGATTCTGAAAGTTATTGCGATAGTTAGACTCTTTTAGTTGCTTGGGAATCGTCGTTTAAAGATGGGCATGTGAAACTGCGAAAAAAATTTTGAGAGCGCAGGACGGCTGCCGAAAGTCCGCGTAAAAACGCCCCCCGGGCCTAAAGTTTCACCGTGCAAAATCTCCGGTGATGTTATTATGAAACTAGAATATATTCCGCAGATTCTGAAAGTTATTGCGATAGTTAGACTCTTTTAGTTGCTTGGGAATCGTCGTTTGAAGATGGGCATGTGAAACTGCGAAAAAAATTTTGAGAGCGGAGGACGGCTGCCGAAAGTCCGCGTAAAAACGCCCCCCGGGCCTAAAGTTTCACCGTGCAAAATCTCCGGTGATGTTATTATGAAACTAGAATATATTCCGCAGATTCTGAAAGTTATTGCGATAGTTAGACTCTTTTAGTTGCTTGGGAATCGTCGTTTAAAGATGGGCATGTGAAACTGCGAAAAAAATTTTGAGAGCGCAGGACGGCTGCCGAAAGTCCGCGTAAAAACGCCCCCCGGGCCTAAAGTTTCACCGTGCAAAATCTCCGGTGATGTTATTATGAAACTAGAATATATTCCGCAGATTCTGAAAGTTATTGCGATAGTTAGACTCTTTTAGTTGCTTGGGAATCGTCGTTTAAAGATGGGCATGTGAAACTGCGAAAAAAATTTTGAGAGCGCAGGACGGCTGCCGAAAGTCCGCGTTAAAACGCCCCCGGGCCTAAAGTTTCACCGTGCAAAATCTCCGGTGATGTTATTATGAAACTAGAATATATTCCGCAGATTCTGAAAGTTATTGCGATAGTTAGACTCTTTTAGTTGCTTGGGAATCGTCGTTTAAAGATGGGCATGTGAAACTGCGAAAAAAATTTTGAGAGCGCAGGACGGCTGCCGAAAGTCCGCGTAAAAACGCCCCCCGGGCCTAAAGTTTCACCGTGCAAAATCTCCGGTGATGTTATTATGAAACTAGAATATATTCCGCAGATTCTGAAAGTTATTGCGATAGTTAGACTCTTTTAGTTGCTTGGGAATCGTCGTTTGAAGATGGGCATGTGAAACTGCGAAAAAAATTTTGAGAGCGGAGGACGGCTGCCGAAAGTCCGCGTAAAAACGCCCCCCGGGCCTAAAGTTTCACCGTGCAAAATCTCCGGTGATGTTATTATGAAACTAGAATATATTCCGCAGATTCTGAAAGTTATTGCGATAGTTAGACTCTTTTAGTTGCTTGGGTATCGTCGTTTAAAGATGGGCATGTGAAACTGCGAAAAAAATTTTGAGAGCGCAGGACGGCTGCCGAAAGTCCGCGTAAAAACGCCCCCCGGGCCTAAAGTTTCACCGTGCAAAATCTCCGGTGATGTTATTATGAAACTAGAATATATTCCGCAGATTCTGAAAGTTATTGCGATAGTTAGACTCTTTTAGTTGCTTGGGAATCGTCGTTTAAAGATGGGCATGTGAAACTGCGAAAAAAATTTTGAGAGCGCAGGACGGCTGCCGAAAGTCCGCGTAAAAACGCCCCCTGGGCCTAAAGTTTCACCGTACAAAATCTCCGGTGATGTTATTATGAAACTAGAATATATTCCGCAGATTCTGAAAGTTATTGCGATAGTTAGACTCTTTTAGTTGCTTGGGAATCGTCGTTTAAAGATGGGCATGTGAAACTGCGAAAAAAATTTTGAGAGCGCAGGACGGCTGCCGAAAGTCCGCGTAAAAACGCCCCCCGGGCCTAAAGTTTCACCGTGCAAAATCTCCGGTGATGTTATTATGAAACTAGAATATATTCCGCAGATTCTGAAAGTTATTGCGATAGTTAGACTCTTTTAGTTGCTTGGGAATCGTCGTTTGAAGATGGGCATGTGAAACTGCGAAAAAAATTTTGAGAGCGGAGGACGGCTGCCGAAAGTCCGCGTAAAAACGCCCCCCGGGCCTAAAGTTTCACCGTGCAAAATCTCCGGTGATGTTATTATGAAACTAGAATATATTCCGCAGATTCTGAAAGTTATTGCGATAGTTAGACTCTTTTAGTTGCTTGGGAATCGTCGTTTAAAGATGGGCATGTGAAACTGCGAAAAAAATTTTGAGAGCGCAGGACGGCTGCCGAAAGTCCGCGTAAAAACGCCCCCCGGGCCTAAAGTTTCACCGTGCAAAATCTCCGGTGATGTTATTATGAAACTAGAATATATTCCGCAGATTCTGAAAGTTATTGCGATAGTTAGACTCTTTTAGTTGCTTGGGAATCGTCGTTTAAAGATGGGCATGTGAAACTGCGAAAAAAATTTTGAGAGCGCAGGACGGCTGCCGAAAGTCCGCGTAAAAACGCCCCCCGGGCCTAAAGTTTCACCGTGCAAAATCTCCGGTGATGTTATTATGAAACTAGAATATATTCCGCAGATTCTGAAAGTTATTGCGATAGTTAGACTCTTTTAGTTGCTTGGGAATCGTCGTTTAAAGATGGGCATGTGAAACTGCGAAAAAAATTTTGAGAGCGCAGGACGGCTGCCGAAAGTCCGCGTAAAAACGCCCCCCGGGCCTAAAGTTTCACCGTGCAAAATCTCCGGTGATGTTATTATGAAACTAGAATATATTCCGCAGATTCTGAAAGTTATTGCGATAGTTAGACTCTTTTAGTTGCTTGGGAATCGTCGTTTGAAGATGGGCATGTGAAACTGCGAAAAAAATTTTGAGAGCGGAGGACGGCTGCCGAAAGTCCGCGTAAAAACGCCCCCCGGGCCTAAAGTTTCACCGTGCAAAATCTCCGGTGATGTTATTATGAAACTAGAATATATTCCGCAGATTCTGAAAGTTATTGCGATAGTTAGACTCTTTTAGTTGCTTGGGAATCGTCGTTTAAAGATGGGCATGTGAAACTGCGAAAAAAATTTTGAGAGCGCAGGACGGCTGCCGAAAGTCCGCGTAAAAACGCCCCCCGGGCCTAAAGTTTCACCGTGCAAAATCTCCGGTGATGTTATTATGAAACTAGAATATATTCCGCAGATTCTGAAAGTTATTGCGATAGTTAGACTCTTTTAGTTGCTTGGGAATCGTCGTTTAAAGATGGGCATGTGAAACTGCGAAAAAAATTTTGAGAGCGGAGGACGGCTGCCGAAAGTCCGCGTAAAAACGCCCCCCGGGCCTAAAGTTTCACCGTGCAAAATCTCCGGTGATGTTATTATGAAACTAGAATATATTCCGCAGATTCTGAAAGTTATTGCGATAGTTAGACTCTTTTAGTTGCTTGGGAATCGTCGTTTAAAGATGGGCATGTGAAACTGCGAAAAAAATTTTGAGAGCGCAGGACGGCTGCCGAAAGTCCGCGTAAAAACGCCCCCCGGGCCTAAAGTTTCACCGTGCAAAATCTCCGGTGATGTTATTATGAAACTAGAATATATTCCGCAGATTCTGAAAGTTATTGCGATAGTTAGACTCTTTTAGTTGCTTGGGAATCGTCGTTTGAAGATGGGCATGTGAAACTGCGAAAAAAATTTTGAGAGGGGAGGACGGCTGCCGAAAGTCCGCGTAAAAACGCCCCCCGGGCCTAAAGTTTCACCGTGCAAAATCTCCGGTTATGTTATTATGAAACTAGAATATATTCCGCAGATTCTGAAAGTTATTGCGATAGTTAGACTCTTTTAGTTGCTTGGGAATCGTCGTTTAAAGATGGGCATGTGAAACTGCGAAAAAAATTTTGAGAGCGCAGGACGGCTGCCGAAAGTCCGCGTAAAAACGCCCCCCGGGCCTAAAGTTTCACCGTGCAAAATCTCCGGTGATGTTATTATGAAACTAGAATATATTCCGCAGATTCTGAAAGTTATTGCGATAGTTAGACTCTTTTAGTTGCTTGGGAATCGTCGTTTGAAGATGGGCATGTGAAACTGCGAAAAAAATTTTGAGAGCGGAGGACGGCTGCCGAAAGTCCGCGTAAAAACGCCCCCCGGGCCTAAAGTTTCACCGTGCAAAATCTCCGGTGATGTTATTATGAAACTAGAATATATTCCGCAGATTCTGAAAGTTATTGCGATAGTTAGACTCTTTTAGTTGCTTGGGAATCGTCGTTTAAAGATGGGCATGTGAAACTGCGAAAAAAGTTTTGAGAGCGCAGGACGGCTGCCGAAAGTCCGCGTAAAAACGCCCCCCGGGCCTAAAGTTTCACCGTGCAAAATCTCCGGTGATGTTATTATGAAACTAGAATATATTCCGCAGATTCTGAAAGTTATTGCGATAGTTAGACTCTTTTAGTTGCTTGGGAATCGTCGTTTGAAGATGGGCATGTGAAACTGCGAAAAAAATTTTGAGAGCGGAGGACGGCTGCCGAAAGTCCGCGTAAAAACGCCCCCCGGGCCTAAAGTTTCACCGTGCAAAATCTCCGGTGATGTTATTATGAAACTAGAATATATTCCGCAGATTCTGAAAGTTATTGCGATAGTTAGACTCTTTTAGTTGCTTGGGAATCGTCGTTTAAAGATGGGCATGTGAAACTGCGAAAAAAATTTTGAGAGCGCAGGACGGCTGCCGAAAGTCCGCGTAAAAACGCCCCCCGGGCCTAAAGTTTCACCGTGCAAAATCTCCGGTGATGTTATTATGAAACTAGAATATATTCCGCAGATTCTGAAAGTTATTGCGATAGTTAGACTCTTTTAGTTGCTTGGGAATCGTCGTTTAAAGATGGGCATGTGAAACTGCGAAAAAAATTTTGAGAGCGCAGGACGGCTGCCGAAAGTCCGCGTAAAAACGCCCCCCGGGCCTAAAGTTTCACCGTGCAAAATCTCCGATGATGTTATTATGAAACTAGAATATATTCCGCAGATTCTGAAAGTTATTGCGATAGTTAGACTCTTTTAGTTGCTTGGGAATCGTCGTTTGAAGATGGGCATGTGAAACTGCGAAAAAAATTTTGAGAGCGGAGGACGGCTGCCGAAAGTCCGCGTAAAAACGCCCCCCGGGCCTAAAGTTTCACCGTGCAAAATCTCCGGTGATGTTATTATGAAACTAGAATATATTCCGCAGATTCTGAAAGTTATTGCGATAGTTAGACTCTTTTAGTTGCTTGGGAATCGTCGTTTAAAGATGGGCATGTGAAACTGCGAAAAAAATTTTGAGAGCGCAGGACGGCTGCCGAAAGTCCGCGTAAAAACGCCCCCCGGGCCTAAAGTTTCACCGTGCAAAATCTCCGGTGATGTTATTATGAAACTAGAATATATTCCGCAGATTCTGAAAGTTATTGCGATAGTTAGACTCTTTTAGTTGCTTGGGAATCGTCGTTTGAAGATGGGCATGTGAAACTGCGAAAAAAATTTTGAGAGCGGAGGACGGCTGCCGAAAGTCCGCGTAAAAACGCCCCCCGGGCCTAAAGTTTCACCGTGCAAAATCTCCGGTGATGTTATTATGAAACTAGAATATATTCCGCAGATTCTGAAAGTTATTGCGATAGTTAGACTCTTTTAGTTGCTTGGGAATCGTCGTTTAAAGATGGGCATGTGAAACTGCGAAAAAAATTTTGAGAGCGCAGGACGGCTGCCGAAAGTCCGCGTAAAAACGCCCCCCGGGCCTAAAGTTTCACCGTGCAAAATCTCCGGTGATGTTATTATGAAACTAGAATATATTCCGCAGATTCTGAAAGTTATTGCGATAGTTAGACTCTTTTAGTTGCTTGGGAATCGTCGTTTGAAGATGGGCATGTGAAACTGCGAAAAAAATTTTGAGAGCGGAGGACGGCTGCCGAAAGTCCGCGTAAAAACGCCCCCCGGGCCTAAAGTTTCACCGTGCAAAATCTCCGGTGATGTTATTATGAAACTAGAATATATTCCGCAGATTCTGAAAGTTATTGCGATAGTTAGACTCTTTTAGTTGCTTGGGAATCGTCGTTTAAAGATGGGCATGTGAAACTGCGAAAAAAATTTTGAGAGCGCAGGACGGCTGCCGAAAGTCCGCGTAAAAACGCCCCCCGGGCCTAAAGTTTCACCGTGCAAAATCTCCGGTGATGTTATTATGAAACTAGAATATATTCCGCAGATTCTGAAAGTTATTGCGATAGTTAGACTCTTTTAGTTGCTTGGGAATCGTCGTTTAAAGATGGGCATGTGAAACTGCGAAAAAAATTTTGAGAGCGCAGGACGGCTGCCGAAAGTCCGCGTAAAAACGCCCCCCGGGCCTAAAGTTTCACCGTGCAAAATCTCCGGTGATGTTATTATGAAACTAGAATATATTCCGCAGATTCTGAAAGTTATTGCGATAGTTAGACTCTTTTAGTTGCTTGGGAATCGTCGTTTAAAGATGGGCATGTGAAACTGCGAAAAAAATTTTGAGAGCGCAGGACGGCTGCCGAAAGTCCGCGTAAAAACGCCCCCCGGGCCTAAAGTTTCACCGTGCAAAATCTCCGGTGATGTTATTATGAAACTAGAATATATTCCGCAGATTCTGAAAGTTATTGCGATAGTTAGACTCTTTTAGTTGCTTGGGAATCGTCGTTTGAAGATGGGCATGTGAAACTGCGAAAAAAATTTTGAGAGCGGAGGACGGCTGCCGAAAGTCCGCGTAAAAACGCCCCCCGGGCCTAAAGTTTCACCGTGCAAAATCTCCGGTGATGTTATTATGAAACTAGAATATATTCCGCAGATTCTGAAAGTTATTGCGATAGTTAGACTCTTTTAGTTGCTTGGGAATCGTCGTTTAAAGATGGGCATGTGAAACTGCGAAAAAAATTTTGAGAGCGGAGGACGGCTGCCGAAAGTCCGCGTAAAAACGCCCCCCGGGCCTAAAGTTTCACCGTGCAAAATCTCCGGTGATGTTATTATGAAACTAGAATATATTCCGCAGATTCTGAAAGTTATTGCGATAGTTAGACTCTTTTAGTTGCTTGGGAATCGTCGTTTGAAGATGGGCATGTGAAACTGCGAAAAAAATTTTGAGAGCGGAGGACGGCTGCCGAAAGTCCGCGTAAAAACGCCCCCCGGGCCTAAAGTTTCACCGTGCAAAATCTCCGGTGATGTTATTATGAAACTAGAATATATTCCGCAGATTCTGAAAGTTATTGCGATAGTTAGACTCTTTTAGTTGCTTGGGAATCGTCGTTTAAAGATGGGCATGTGAAACTGCGAAAAAAATTTTGAGAGCGCAGGACGGCTGCCGAAAGTCCGCGTAAAAACGCCCCCCGGGCCTAAAGTTTCACCGTGCAAAATCTCCGGTGATGTTATTATGAAACTAGAATATATTCCGCAGATTCTGAAAGTTATTGCGATAGTTAGACTCTTTTAGTTGCTTGGGAATCGTCGTTTGAAGATGGGCATGTGAAACTGCGAAAAAAATTTTGAGAGCGGAGGACGGCTGCCGAAAGTCCGCGTAAAAACGCCCCCCGGGCCTAAAGTTTCACCGTGCAAAATCTCCGGTGATGTTATTATGAAACTAGAATATATTCCGCAGATTCTGAAAGTTATTGCGATAGTTAGACTCTTTTAGTTGCTTGGGAATCGTCGTTTAAAGATGGGCATGTGAAACTGCGAAAAAAATTTTGAGAGCGCAGGACGGCTGCCGAAAGTCCGCGTAAAAACGCCCCCCGGGCCTAAAGTTTCACCGTGCAAAATCTCCGGTGATGTTATTATGAAACTAGAATATATTCCGCAGATTCTGAAAGTTATTGCGATAGTTAGACTCTTTTAGTTGCTTGGGAATCGTCGTTTAAAGATGGGCATGTGAAACTGCGAAAAAAATTTTGAGAGCGCAGGACGGCTGCCGAAAGTCCGCGTAAAAACGCCCCCCGGGCCTAAAGTTTCACCGTGCAAAATCTCCGGTGATGTTATTATGAAACTAGAATATATTCCGCAGATTCTGAAAGTTATTGCGATAGTTAGACTCTTTTAGTTGCTTGGGAATCGTCGTTTAAAGATGGGCATGTGAAACTGCGAAAAAAATTTTGAGAGCGCAGGACGGCTGCCGAAAGTCCGCGTAAAAACGCCCCCCGGGCCTAAAGTTTCACCGTGCAAAATCTCCGGTGATGTTATTATGAAACTAGAATATATTCCGCAGATTCTGAAAGTTATTGCGATAGTTAGACTCTTTTAGTTGCTTGGGAATCGTCGTTTGAAGATGGGCATGTGAAACTGCGAAAAAAATTTTGAGAGCGGAGGACGGCTGCCGAAAGTCCGCGTAAAAACGCCCCCCGGGCCTAAAGTTTCACCGTGCAAAATCTCCGGTGATGTTATTATGAAACTAGAATATATTCCGCAGATTCTGAAAGTTATTGCGATAGTTAGACTCTTTTAGTTGCTTGGGAATCGTCGTTTAAAGATGGGCATGTGAAACTGCGAAAAAAATTTTGAGAGCGCAGGACGGCTGCCGAAAGTCCGCGTAAAAACGCCCCCCGGGCCTAAAGTTTCACCGTGCAAAATCTCCGGTGATGTTATTATGAAACTAGAATATATTCCGCAGATTCTGAAAGTTATTGCGATAGTTAGACTCTTTTAGTTGCTTGGGAATCGTCGTTTAAAGATGGGCATGTGAAACTGCGAAAAAAATTTTGAGAGCGGAGGACGGCTGCCGAAAGTCCGCGTAAAAACGCCCCCCGGGCCTAAAGTTTCACCGTGCAAAATCTCCGGTGATGTTATTATGAAACTAGAATATATTCCGCAGATTCTGAAAGTTATTGCGATAGTTAGACTCTTTTAGTTGCTTGGGAATCGTCGTTTAAAGATGGGCATGTGAAACTGCGAAAAAAATTTTGAGAGCGCAGGACGGCTGCCGAAAGTCCGCGTAAAAACGCCCCCCGGGCCTAAAGTTTCACCGTGCAAAATCTCCGGTGATGTTATTATGAAACTAGAATATATTCCGCAGATTCTGAAAGTTATTGCGATAGTTAGACTCTTTTAGTTGCTTGGGAATCGTCGTTTGAAGATGGGCATGTGAAACTGCGAAAAAAATTTTGAGAGCGGAGGACGGCTGCCGAAAGTCCGCGTAAAAACGCCCCCCGGGCCTAAAGTTTCACCGTGCAAAATCTCCGGTGATGTTATTATGAAACTAGAATATATTCCGCAGATTCTGAAAGTTATTGCGATAGTTAGACTCTTTTAGTTGCTTGGGAATCGTCGTTTAAAGATGGGCATGTGAAACTGCGAAAAAAATTTTGAGAGCGCAGGACGGCTGCCGAAAGTCCGCGTAAAAACGCCCCCCGGGCCTAAAGTTTCACCGTGCAAAATCTCCGGTGATGTTATTATGAAACTAGAATATATTCCGCAGATTCTGAAAGTTATTGCGATAGTTAGACTCTTTTAGTTGCTTGGGAATCGTCGTTTGAAGATGGGCATGTGAAACTGCGAAAAAAATTTTGAGAGCGGAGGACGGCTGCCGAAAGTCCGCGTAAAAACGCCCCCCGGGCCTAAAGTTTCACCGTGCAAAATCTCCGGTGATGTTATTATGAAACTAGAATATATTCCGCAGATTCTGAAAGTTATTGCGATAGTTAGACTCTTTTAGTTGCTTGGGAATCGTCGTTTAAAGATGGGCATGTGAAACTGCGAAAAAAATTTTGAGAGCGCAGGACGGCTGCCGAAAGTCCGCGTAAAAACGCCCCCCGGGCCTAAAGTTTCACCGTGCAAAATCTCCGGTGATGTTATTATGAAACTAGAATATATTCCGCAGATTCTGAAAGTTATTGCGATAGTTAGACTCTTTTAGTTGCTTGGGAATCGTCGTTTGAAGATGGGCATGTGAAACTGCGAAAAAAATTTTGAGAGCGGAGGACGGCTGCCGAAAGTCCGCGTAAAAACGCCCCCCGGGCCTAAAGTTTCACCGTGCAAAATCTCCGGTGATGTTATTATGAAACTAGAATATATTCCGCAGATTCTGAAAGTTATTGCGATAGTTAGACTCTTTTAGTTGCTTGGGAATCGTCGTTTAAAGATGGGCATGTGAAACTGCGAAAAAAATTTTGAGAGCGCAGGACGGCTGCCGAAAGTCCGCGTAAAAACGCCCCCCGGGCCTAAAGTTTCACCGTGCAAAATCTCCGGTGATGTTATTATGAAACTAGAATATATTCCGCAGATTCTGAAAGTTATTGCGATAGTTAGACTCTTTTAGTTGCTTGGGATTCGTCGTTTGAAGATGGGCATGTGAAACTGCGAAAAAAATTTTGAGAGCGGAGGACGGCTGCCGAAAGTCCGCGTAAAAACGCCCCCCGGGCCTAAAGTTTCACCGTGCAAAATCTCCGGTGATGTTATTATGAAACTAGAATATATTCCGCAGATTCTGAAAGTTATTGCGATAGTTAGACTCTTTTAGTTGCTTGGGAATCGTCGTTTAAAGATGGGCATGTGAAACTGCGAAAAAAATTTTGAGAGCGCAGGACGGCTGCCGAAAGTCCGCGTAAAAACGCCCCCCGGGCCTAAAGTTTCACCGTGCAAAATCTCCGGTGATGTTATTATGAAACTAGAATATATTCCGCAGATTCTGAAAGTTATTGCGATAGTTAGACTCTTTTAGTTGCTTGGGAATCGTCGTTTAAAGATGGGCATGTGAAACTGCGAAAAAAATTTTGAGAGCGCAGGACGGCTGCCGAAAGTCCGCGTAAAAACGCCCCCCGGGCCTAAAGTTTCACCGTGCAAAATCTCCGGTGATGTTATTATGAAACTAGAATATATTCCGCAGATTCTGAAAGTTATTGCGATAGTTAGACTCTTTTAGTTGCTTGGGAATCGTCGTTTGAAGATGGGCATGTGAAACTGCGAAAAAAATTTTGAGAGCGGAGGACGGCTGCCGAAAGTCCGCGTAAAAACGCCCCCCGGGCCTAAAGTTTCACCGTGCAAAATCTCCGGTGATGTTATTATGAAACTAGAATATATTCCGCAGATTCTGAAAGTTATTGCGATAGTTAGACTCTTTTAGTTGCTTGGGAATCGTCGTTTAAAGATGGGCATGTGAAACTGCGAAAAAAATTTTGAGAGCGCAGGACGGCTGCCGAAAGTCCGCGTAAAAACGCCCCCCGGGCCTAAAGTTTCACCGTGCAAAATCTCCGGTGATGTTATTATGAAACTAGAATATATTCCGCAGATTCTGAAAGTTATTGCGATAGTTAGACTCTTTTAGTTGCTTGGGAATCGTCGTTTGAAGATGGGCATGTGAAACTGCGAAAAAAATTTTGAGAGCGGAGGACGGCTGCCGAAAGTCCGCGTAAAAACGCCCCCCGGGCCTAAAGTTTCACCGTGCAAAATCTCCGGTGATGTTATTATGAAACTAGAATATATTCCGCAGATTCTGAAAGTTATTGCGATAGTTAGACTCTTTTAGTTGCTTGGGAATCGTCGTTTAAAGATGGGCATGTGAAACTGCGAAAAAAATTTTGAGAGCGCACGACGGCTGCCGAAAGTCCGCGTAAAAACGCCCCCCGGGCCTAAAGTTTCACCGTGCAAAATCTCCGGTGATGTTATTATGAAACTAGAATATATTCCGCAGAATCTGAAAGTTATTGCGATAGTTAGACTCTGTTAGTTGCTTGGGATTCGTCGTTTGAAGATGGGCATGTGAAACTGCAAAAAAAATTTTGAGAGCGGAGGACGGCTGCCGAAAGTCCGCGTAAAAACGCCCCCCGGGCCTAAAGTTTCACCGTGCAAAATCTCCGGTGATGTTATTATGAAACTAGAATATATTCCGCAGATTCTGAAAGTTATTGCGATAGTTAGACTCTTTTAGTTGCTTGGGAATCGTCGTTTAAAGATGGGCATGTGAAACTGCGAAAAAAATTTTGAGAGCGCAGGACGGCTGCCGAAAGTCCGCGTAAAAACGCCCCCCGGGCCTAAAGTTTCACCGTGCAAAATCTCCGGTGATGTTATTATGAAACTAGAATATATTCCGCAGATTCTGAAAGTTATTGCGATAGTTAGACTCTTTTAGTTGCTTGGGAATCGTCGTTTAAAGATGGGCATGTGAAACTGCGAAAAAAATTTTGAGAGCGCAGGACGGCTGCCGAAAGTCCGCGTAAAAACGCCCCCCGGGCCTAAAGTTTCACCGTGCAAAATCTCCGGTGATGTTATTATGAAACTAGAATATATTCCGCAGATTCTGAAAGTTATTGCGATAGTTAGACTCTTTTAGTTGCTTGGGAATCGTCGTTTGAAGATGGGCATGTGAAACTGCGAAAAAAATTTTGAGAGCGGAGGACGGCTGCCGAAAGTCCGCGTAAAAACGCCCCCCGGGCCTAAAGTTTCACCGTGCAAAATCTCCGGTGATGTTATTATGAAACTAGAATATATTCCGCAGATTCTGAAAGTTATTGCGATAGTTAGACTCTTTTAGTTGCTTGGGAATCGTCGTTTAAAGATGGGCATGTGAAACTGCGAAAAAAATTTTGAGAGCGCAGGACGGCTGCCGAAAGTCCGCGTAAAAACGCCCCCCGGGCCTAAAGTTTCACCGTGCAAAATCTCCGGTGATGTTATTATGAAACTAGAATATATTCCGCAGATTCTGAAAGTTATTGCGATAGTTAGACTCTTTTAGTTGCTTGGGAATCGTCGTTTAAAGATGGGCATGTGAAACTGCGAAAAAAATTTTGAGAGCGGAGGACGGCTGCCGAAAGTCCGCGTAAAAACGCCCCCCGGGCCTAAAGTTTCACCGTGCAAAATCTCCGGTGATGTTATTATGAAACTAGAATATATTCCGCAGATTCTGAAAGTTATTGCGATAGTTAGACTCTTTTAGTTGCTTGGGAATCGTCGTTTAAAGATGGGCATGTGAAACTGCGAAAAAAATTTTGAGAGCGCAGGACGGCTGCCGAAAGTCCGCGTAAAAACGCCCCCCGGGCCTAAAGTTTCACCGTGCAAAATCTCCGGTGATGTTATTATGAAACTAGAATATATTCCGCAGATTCTGAAAGTTATTGCGATAGTTAGACTCTTTTAGTTGCTTGGGAATCGTCGTTTGAAGATGGGCATGTGAAACTGCGAAAAAAATTTTGAGAGCGGAGGACGGCTGCCGAAAGTCCGCGTAAAAACGCCCCCCGGGCCTAAAGTTTCACCGTGCAAAATCTCCGGTGATGTTATTATGAAACTAGAATATATTCCGCAGATTCTGAAAGTTATTGCGATAGTTAGACTCTTTTAGTTGCTTGGGAATCGTCGTTTAAAGATGGGCATGTGAAACTGCGAAAAAAATTTTGAGAGCGCAGGACGGCTGCTGAAAGTCCGCGTAAAAACGCCCCCCGGGCCTAAAGTTTCACCGTGCAAAATCTCCGGTGATGTTATTATGAAACTAGAATATATTCCGCAGATTCTGAAAGTTATTGCGATAGTTAGACTCTTTTAGTTGCTTGCGAATCGTCGTTTGAAGATGGGCATGTGAAACTGCGAAAAAAATTTTGAGAGCGGAGGACGGCTGCCGAAAGTCCGCGTAAAAACGCCCCCCGGGCCTAAAGTTTCACCGTGCAAAATCTCCGGTGATGTTATTATGAAACTAGAATATATTCCGCAGATTCTGAAAGTTATTGCGATAGTTAGACTCTTTTAGTTGCTTGGGAATCGTCGTTTAAAGATGGGCATGTGAAACTGCGAAAAAAATTTTGAGAGCGCAGGACGGCTGCCGAAAGTCCGCGTAAAAACGCCCCCCGGGCCTAAAGTTTCACCGTGCAAAATCTCCGGTGATGTTATTATGAAACTAGAATATATTCCGCAGATTCTGAAAGTTATTGCGATAGTTAGACTCTTTTAGTTGCTTGGGATTCGTCGTTTGAAGATGGGCATGTGAAACTGCGAAAAAAATTTTGAGAGCGGAGGACGGCTGCCGAAAGTCCGCGTAAAAACGCCCCCCGGGCCTAAAGTTTCACCGTGCAAAATCTCCGGTGATGTTATTATGAAACTAGAATATATTCCGCAGATTCTGAAAGTTATTGCGATAGTTAGACTCTTTTAGTTGCTTGGGAATCGTCGTTTAAAGATGGGCATGTGAAACTGCGAAAAAAATTTTGAGAGCGCAGGACGGCTGCCGAAAGTCCGCGTAAAAACGCCCCCCGGGCCTAAAGTTTCACCGTGCAAAATCTCCGGTGATGTTATTATGAAACTAGAATATATTCCGCAGATTCTGAAAGTTATTGCGATAGTCAGACTCTTTTAGTTGCTTGGGAATCGTCGTTTAAAGATGGGCATGTGAAACTGCGAAAAAAATTTTGAGAGCGCAGGACGGCTGCCGAAAGTCCGCGTAAAAACGCCCCCCGGGCCTAAAGTTTCACCGTGCAAAATCTCCGGTGATGTTATTATGAAACTAGAATATATTCCGCAGATTCTGAAAGTTATTGCGATAGTTAGACTCTTTTAGTTGCTTGGGAATCGTCGTTTAAAGATGGGCATGTGAAACTGCGAAAAAAATTTTGAGAGCGCAGGACGGCTGCCGAAAGTCCGCGTAAAAACGCCCCCCGGGCCTAAAGTTTCACCGTGCAAAATCTCCGGTGATGTTATTATGAAACTAGAATATATTCCGCAGATTCTGAAAGTTATTGCGATAGTTAGACTCTTTTAGTTGCTTGGGAATCGTCGTTTGAAGATGGGCATGTGAAACTGCGAAAAAAATTTTGAGAGCGCAGGACGGCTGCCGAAAGTCCGCGTAAAAACGCCCCCCGGGCCTAAAGTTTCACCGTGCAAAATCTCCGGTGATGTTATTATGAAACTAGAATATATTCCGCAGATTCTGAAAGTTATTGCGATAGTTAGACTCTTTTAGTTGCTTGGGAATCGTCGTTTGAAGATGGGCATGTGAAACTGCGAAAAAAATTTTGAGAGCGGAGGACGGCTGCCGAAAGTCCGCGTAAAAACGCCCCCCGGGCCTAAAGTTTCACCGTGCAAAATCTCCGGTGATGTTATTATGAAACTAGAATATATTCCGCAGATTCTGAAAGTTATTGCGATAGTTAGACTCTTTTAGTTGCTTGGGAATCGTCGTTTAAAGATGGGCATGTGAAACTGCGAAAAAAATTTTGAGAGCGCAGGACGGCTGCCGAAAGTCCGCGTAAAAACGCCCCCCGGGCCTAAAGTTTCACCGTGCAAAATCTCCGGTGATGTTATTATGAAACTAGAATATATTCCGCAGATTCTGAAAGTTATTGCGATAGTTAGACTCTTTTAGTTGCTTGGGAATCGTCGTTTAAAGATGGGCATGTGAAACTGCGAAAAAATTTTGAGAGCGGAGGACGGCTGCCGAAAGTCCGCGTAAAAACGCCCCCCGGGCCTAAAGTTTTACCGTGCAAAATCTCCGGTGATGTTATTATGAAACTAGAATATATTCCGCAGATTCTGAAAGTTATTGCGATAGTTAGACTCTTTTAGTTGCTTGGGAATCGTCGTTTGAAGATGGGCATGTGAAACTGCGAAAAAAATTTTGAGAGCGCAGGACGGCTGCCGAAAGTCCGCGTAAAAACGCCCCCCGGGCCTAAAGTTTCACCGTGCAAAATCTCCGGTGATGTTATTATGAAACTAGAATATATTCCGCAGATTCTGAAAGTTATTGCGATAGTTAGACTCTTTTAGTTGCTTGGGAATCGTCGTTTGAAGATGGGCATGTGAAACTGCGAAAAAAATTTTGAGAGCGGAGGACGGCTGCCGAAAGTCCGCGTAAAAACGCCCCCCGGGCCTAAAGTTTCACCGTGCAAAATCTCCGGTGATGTTATTATGAAACTAGAATATATTCCGCAGATTCTGAAAGTTATTGCGATAGTTAGACTCTTTTAGTTGCTTGGGAATCGTCGTTTGAAGATGGGCATGTGAAACTGCGAAAAAAATTTTGAGAGCGCAGGACGGCTGCCGAAAGTCCGCGTAAAAACGCCCCCCGGGCCTAAAGTTTCACCGTGCAAAATCTCCGGTGATGTTATTATGAAACTAGAATATATTCCGCAGATTCTGAAAGTTATTGCGATAGTTAGACTCTTTTAGTTGCTTGGGAATCGTCGTTTGAAGATGGGCATGTGAAACTGCGAAAAAAATTTTGAGAGCGGAGGACGGCTGCCGAAAGTCCGCGTAAAAACGCCCCCCGGGCCTAAAGTTTCACCGTGCAAAATCTCCGGTGATGTTATTATGAAACTAGAATATATTCCGCAGATTCTGAAAGTTATTGCGATAGTTAGACTCTTTTAGTTGCTTGGGAATCGTCGTTTAAAGATGG
This sequence comes from Salticus scenicus, assembly GCA_963930645.1. NCBI lineage: Eukaryota > Metazoa > Arthropoda > Arachnida > Araneae > Salticidae > Salticus > Salticus scenicus. The sequence continues at coordinate 29,564 of CAWVNO010001963.1, forward strand.
GCATGTGAAACTGCGAAAAAAATTTTGAGAGCGCAGGACGGCTGCCGAAAGTCCGCGTAAAAACGCCCCCCTGGCCTAAAGTTTCACCGTGCAAAATCTCCGGTGATGTTATTATGAAACTAGAATATATTCCGCAGATTCTGAAAGTTATTGCGATAGTTAGACTCTTTTAGTTGCTTGGGAATCGTCGTTTAAAGATGGGCATGTGAAACTGCGAAAAAAATTTTGAGAGCGCAGGACGGCTGCCGAAAGTCCGCGTAAAAACGCCCCCCGGGCCTAAAGTTTCACCGTGCAAAATCTCCGGTGATGTTATTATGAAACTAGAATATATTCCGCAGATTCTGAAAGTTATTGCGATAGTTAGACTCTTTTAGTTGCTTGGGAATCGTCGTTTAAAGATGGGCATGTGAAACTGCGAAAAAAATTTTGAGAGCGCAGGACGGCTGCCGAAAGTCCGCGTAAAAACGCCCCCCGGGCCTAAAGTTTCACCGTGCAAAATCTCCGGTGATGTTATTATGAAACTAGAATATATTCCGCAGATTCTGAAAGTTATTGCGATAGTTAGACTCTTTTAGTTGCTTGGGAATCGTCGTTTGAAGATGGGCATGTGAAACTGCGAAAAAAATTTTGAGAGCGGAGGACGGCTGCCGAAAGTCCGCGTAAAAACGCCCCCCGGGCCTAAAGTTTCACCGTGCAAAATCTCCGGTGATGTTATTATGAAACTAGAATATATTCCGCAGATTCTGAAAGTTATTGCGATAGTTAGACTCTTTTAGTTGCTTGGGAATCGTCGTTTAAAGATGGGCATGTGAAACTGCGAAAAAAATTTTGAGAGCGCAGGACGGCTGCCGAAAGTCCGCGTAAAAACGCCCCCCGGGCCTAAAGTTTCACCGTGCAAAATCTCCGGTGATGTTATTATGAAACTAGAATATATTCCGCAGATTCTGAAAGTTATTGCGATAGTTAGACTCTTTTAGTTGCTTGGGAATCGTCGTTTGAAGATGGGCATGTGAAACTGCGAAAAAAATTTTGAGAGCGGAGGACGGCTGCCGAAAGTCCGCGTAAAAACGCCCCCCGGGCCTAAAGTTTCACCGTGCAAAATCTCCGGTGATGTTATTATGAAACTAGAATATATTCCGCAGATTCTGAAAGTTATTGCGATAGTTAGACTCTTTTAGTTGCTTGGGAATCGTCGTTTAAAGATGGGCATGTGAAACTGCGAAAAAAATTTTGAGAGCGCAGGACGGCTGCCGAAAGTCCGCGTAAAAACGCCCCCCGGGCCTAAAGTTTCACCGTGCAAAATCTCCGGTGATGTTATTATGAAACTAGAATATATTCCGCAGATTCTGAAAGTTATTGCGATAGTTAGACTCTTTTAGTTGCTTGGGAATCGTCGTTTAAAGATGGGCATGTGAAACTGCGAAAAAAATTTTGAGAGCGCAGGACGGCTGCCGAAAGTCCGCGTAAAAACGCCCCCCGGGCCTAAAGTTTCACCGTGCAAAATCTCCGGTGATGTTATTATGAAACTAGAATATATTCCGCAGATTCTGAAAGTTATTGCGATAGTTAGACTCTTTTAGTTGCTTGGGAATCGTCGTTTAAAGATGGGCATGTGAAACTGCGAAAAAAATTTTGAGAGCGCAGGACGGCTGCCGAAAGTCCGCGTAAAAACGCCCCCCGGGCCTAAAGTTTCACCGTGCAAAATCTCCGGTGATGTTATTATGAAACTAGAATATATTCCGCAGATTCTGAAAGTTATTGCGATAGTTAGACTCTTTTAGTTGCTTGGGAATCGTCGTTTGAAGATGGGCATGTGAAACTGCGAAAAAAATTTTGAGAGCGCAGGACGGCTGCCGAAAGTCCGCGTAAAAACGCCCCCCGGGCCTAAAGTTTCACCGTGCAAAATCTCCGGTGATGTTATTATGAAACTAGAATATATTCCGCAGATTCTGAAAGTTATTGCGATAGTTAGACTCTTTTAGTTGCTTGGGAATCGTCGTTTGAAGATGGGCATGTGAAACTGCGAAAAAAATTTTGAGAGCGGAGGACGGCTGCCGAAAGTCCGCGTAAAAACGCCCCCCGGGCCTAAAGTTTCACCGTGCAAAATCTCCGGTGATGTTATTATGAAACTAGAATATATTCCGCAGATTCTGAAAGTTATTGCGATAGTTAGACTCTTTTAGTTGCTTGGGAATCGTCGTTTAAAGATGGGCATGTGAAACTGCGAAAAAAATTTTGAGAGCGCAGGACGGCTGCCGAAAGTCCGCGTAAAAACGCCCCCCGGGCCTAAAGTTTCACCGTGCAAAATCTCCGGTGATGTTATTATGAAACTAGAATATATTCCGCAGATTCTGAAAGTTATTGCGATAGTTAGACTCTTTTAGTTGCTTGGGAATCGTCGTTTAAAGATGGGCATGTGAAACTGCGAAAAAAATTTTGAGAGCGGAGGACGGCTGCCGAAAGTCCGCGTAAAAACGCCCCCCGGGCCTAAAGTTTTACCGTGCAAAATCTCCGGTGATGTTATTATGAAACTAGAATATATTCCGCAGATTCTGAAAGTTATTGCGATAGTTAGACTCTTTTAGTTGCTTGGGAATCGTCGTTTGAAGATGGGCATGTGAAACTGCGAAAAAAATTTTGAGAGCGCAGGACGGCTGCCGAAAGTCCGCGTAAAAACGCCCCCCGGGCCTAAAGTTTCACCGTGCAAAATCTCCGGTGATGTTATTATGAAACTAGAATATATTCCGCAGATTCTGAAAGTTATTGCGATAGTTAGACTCTTTTAGTTGCTTGGGAATCGTCGTTTGAAGATGGGCATGTGAAACTGCGAAAAAAATTTTGAGAGCGGAGGACGGCTGCCGAAAGTCCGCGTAAAAACGCCCCCCGGGCCTAAAGTTTCACCGTGCAAAATCTCCGGTGATGTTATTATGAAACTAGAATATATTCCGCAGATTCTGAAAGTTATTGCGATAGTTAGACTCTTTTAGTTGCTTGGGAATCGTCGTTTGAAGATGGGCATGTGAAACTGCGAAAAAAATTTTGAGAGCGCAGGACGGCTGCCGAAAGTCCGCGTAAAAACGCCCCCCGGGCCTAAAGTTTCACCGTGCAAAATCTCCGGTGATGTTATTATGAAACTAGAATATATTCCGCAGATTCTGAAAGTTATTGCGATAGTTAGACTCTTTTAGTTGCTTGGGAATCGTCGTTTGAAGATGGGCATGTGAAACTGCGAAAAAAATTTTGAGAGCGGAGGACGGCTGCCGAAAGTCCGCGTAAAAACGCCCCCCGGGCCTAAAGTTTCACCGTGCAAAATCTCCGGTGATGTTATTATGAAACTAGAATATATTCCGCAGATTCTGAAAGTTATTGCGATAGTTAGACTCTTTTAGTTGCTTGGGAATCGTCGTTTAAAGATGGGCATGTGAAACTGCGAAAAAAATTTTGAGAGCGCAGGACGGCTGCCGAAAGTCCGCGTAAAAACGCCCCCCTGGCCTAAAGTTTCACCGTGCAAAATCTCCGGTGATGTTATTATGAAACTAGAATATATTCCGCAGATTCTGAAAGTTATTGCGATAGTTAGACTCTTTTAGTTGCTTGGGAATCGTCGTTTAAAGATGGGCATGTGAAACTGCGAAAAAAATTTTGAGAGCGGAGGACGGCTGCCGAAAGTCCGCGTAAAAACGCCCCCCGGGCCTAAAGTTTCACCGTGCAAAATCTCCGGTGATGTTATTATGAAACTAGAATATATTCCGCAGATTCTGAAAGTTATTGCGATAGTTAGACTCTTTTAGTTGCTTGGGAATCGTCGTTTAAAGATGGGCATGTGAAACTGCGAAAAAAATTTTGAGAGCGCAGGACGGCTGCCGAAAGTCCGCGTAAAAACGCCCCCCGGGCCTAAAGTTTCACCGTGCAAAATCTCCGGTGATGTTATTATGAAACTAGAATATATTCCGCAGATTCTGAAAGTTATTGCGATAGTTAGACTCTTTTAGTTGCTTGGGAATCGTCGTTTGAAGATGGGCATGTGAAACTGCGAAAAAATTTTGAGAGCGGAGGACGGCTGCCGAAAGTCCGCGTAAAAACGCCCCCCGGGCCTAAAGTTTCACCGTGCAAAATCTCCGGTGATGTTATTATGAAACTAGAATATATTCCGCAGATTCTGAAAGTTATTGCGATAGTTAGACTCTTTTAGTTGCTTGGGAATCGTCGTTTAAAGATGGGCATGTGAAACTGCGAAAAAAATTTTGAGAGCGCAGGACGGCTGCCGAAAGTCCGCGTAAAAACGCCCCCCGGGCCTAAAGTTTCACCGTGCAAAATCTCCGGTGATGTTATTATGAAACTAGAATATATTCCGCAGATTCTGAAAGTTATTGCGATAGTTAGACTCTTTTAGTTGCTTGGGAATCGTCGTTTAAAGATGGGCATGTGAAACTGCGAAAAAAATTTTGAGAGCGCAGGACGGCTGCCGAAAGTCCGCGTAAAAACGCCCCCCGGGCCTAAAGTTTCACCGTGCAAAATCTCCGGTGATGTTATTATGAAACTAGAATATATTCCGCAGATTCTGAAAGTTATTGCGATAGTTAGACTCTTTTAGTTGCTTGGGAATCGTCGTTTGAAAGATGGGCATGTGAAACTGCGAAAAAAATTTTGAGAGCGGAGGACGGCTGCCGAAAGTCCGCGTAAAAACGCCCCCCGGGCCTAAAGTTTCACCGTGCAAAATCTCCGGTGATGTTATTATGAAACTAGAATATATTCCGCAGATTCTGAAAGTTATTGCGATAGTTAGACTCTTTTAGTTGCTTGGGAATCGTCGTTTAAAGATGGGCATGTGAAACTGCGAAAAAAATTTTGAGAGCGCAGGACGGCTGCCGAAAGTCCGCGTAAAAACGCCCCCGGGCCTAAAGTTTCACCGTGCAAAATCTCCGGTGATGTTATTATGAAACTAGAATATATTCCGCAGATTCTGAAAGTTATTGCGATAGTTAGACTCTTTTAGTTGCTTGGGAATCGTCGTTTTAAAGATGGGCATGTGAAACTGCGAAAAAAATTTTGAGAGCGGAGGACGGCTGCCGAAAGTCCGCGTAAAAACGCCCCCCGGGCCTAAAGTTTCACCGTGCAAAATCTCCGGTGATGTTATTATGAAACTAGAATATATTCCGCAGATTCTGAAAGTTATTGCGATAGTTAGACTCTTTTAGTTGCTTGGGAATCGTCGTTTAAAGATGGGCATGTGAAACTGCGAAAAAAATTTTGAGAGCGCAGGACGGCTGCCGAAAGTCCGCGTAAAAACGCCCCCCGGGCCTAAAGTTTCACCGTGCAAAATCTCCGGTGATGTTATTATGAAACTAGAATATATTCCGCAGATTCTGAAAGTTATTGCGATAGTTAGACTCTTTTAGTTGCTTGGGAATCGTCGTTTGAAGATGGGCATGTGAAACTGCGAAAAAAATTTTGAGAGCGGAGGACGGCTGCCGAAAGTCCGCGTAAAAACGCCCCCCGGGCCTAAAGTTTCACCGTGCAAAATCTCCGGTGATGTTATTATGAAACTAGAATATATTCCGCAGATTCTGAAAGTTATTGCGATAGTTAGACTCTTTTAGTTGCTTGGGAATCGTCGTTTAAAGATGGGCATGTGAAACTGCGAAAAAAATTTTGAGAGCGCAGGACGGCTGCCGAAAGTCCGCGTAAAAACGCCCCCCGGGCCTAAAGTTTCACCGTGCAAAATCTCCGGTGATGTTATTATGAAACTAGAATATATTCCGCAGATTCTGAAAGTTATTGCGATAGTTAGACTCTTTTAGTTGCTTGGGAATCGTCGTTTGAAGATGGGCATGTGAAACTGCGAAAAAAATTTTGAGAGCGGAGGACGGCTGCCGAAAGTCCGCGTAAAAACGCCCCCCGGGCCTAAAGTTTCACCGTGCAAAATCTCCGGTGATGTTATTATGAAACTAGAATATATTCCGCAGATTCTGAAAGTTATTGCGATAGTTAGACTCTTTTAGTTGCTTGGGAATCGTCGTTTTGAAGATGGGCATGTGAAACTGCGAAAAAAATTTTGAGAGCGCAGGACGGCTGCCGAAAGTCCGCGTAAAAACGCCCCCCGGGCCTAAAGTTTCACCGTGCAAAATCTCCGGTGATGTTATTATGAAACTAGAATATATTCCGCAGATTCTGAAAGTTATTGCGATAGTTAGACTCTTTTAGTTGCTTGGGAATCGTCGTTTAAAGATGGGCATGTGAAACTGCGAAAAAAATTTTGAGAGCGCAGGACGGCTGCCGAAAGTCCGCGTAAAAACGCCCCCCGGGCCTAAAGTTTCACCGTGCAAAATCTCCGGTGATGTTATTATGAAACTAGAATATATTCCGCAGATTCTGAAAGTTATTGCGATAGTTAGACTCTTTTAGTTGCTTGGGAATCGTCGTTTAAAGATGGGCATGTGAAACTGCGAAAAAAATTTTGAGAGCGGAGGACGGCTGCCGAAAGTCCGCGTAAAAACGCCCCCCGGGCCTAAAGTTTCACCGTGCAAAATCTCCGGTGATGTTATTATGAAACTAGAATATATTCCGCAGATTCTGAAAGTTATTGCGATAGTTAGACTCTTTTAGTTGCTTGGGAATCGTCGTTTGAAGATGGGCATGTGAAACTGCGAAAAAAATTTTGAGAGCGGAGGACGGCTGCCGAAAGTCCGCGTAAAAACGCCCCCCGGGCCTAAAGTTTCACCGTGCAAAATCTCCGGTGATGTTATTATGAAACTAGAATATATTCCGCAGATTCTGAAAGTTATTGCGATAGTTAGACTCTTTTAGTTGCTTGGGAATCGTCGTTTAAAGATGGGCATGTGAAACTGCGAAAAAAATTTTGAGAGCGCAGGACGGCTGCCGAAAGTCCGCGTAAAAACGCCCCCCGGGCCTAAAGTTTCACCGTGCAAAATCTCCGGTGATGTTATTATGAAACTAGAATATATTCCGCAGATTCTGAAAGTTATTGCGATAGTTAGACTCTTTTAGTTGCTTGGGAATCGTCGTTTAAAGATGGGCATGTGAAACTGCGAAAAAAATTTTGAGAGCGCAGGACGGCTGCCGAAAGTCCGCGTAAAAACGCCCCCCGGGCCTAAAGTTTCACCGTGCAAAATCTCCGGTGATGTTATTATGAAACTAGAATATATTCCGCAGATTCTGAAAGTTATTGCGATAGTTAGACTCTTTTAGTTGCTTGGGAATCGTCGTTTGAAGATGGGCATGTGAAACTGCGAAAAAAATTTTGAGAGCGCAGGACGGCTGCCGAAAGTCCGCGTAAAAACGCCCCCCGGGCCTAAAGTTTCACCGTGCAAAATCTCCGGTGATGTTATTATGAAACTAGAATATATTCCGCAGATTCTGAAAGTTATTGCGATAGTTAGACTCTTTTAGTTGCTTGGGAATCGTCGTTTAAAGATGGGCATGTGAAACTGCGAAAAAAATTTTGAGAGCGCAGGACGGCTGCCGAAAGTCCGCGTAAAAACGCCCCCCGGGCCTAAAGTTTCACCGTGCAAAATCTCCGGTGATGTTATTATGAAACTAGAATATATTCCGCAGATTCTGAAAGTTATTGCGATAGTTAGACTCTTTTAGTTGCTTGGGAATCGTCGTTTGAAGATGGGCATGTGAAACTGCGAAAAAAATTTTGAGAGCGGAGGACGGCTGCCGAAAGTCCGCGTAAAAACGCCCCCCGGGCCTAAAGTTTCACCGTGCAAAATCTCCGGTGATGTTATTATGAAACTAGAATATATTCCGCAGATTCTGAAAGTTATTGCGATAGTTAGACTCTTTTAGTTGCTTGGGAATCGTCGTTTAAAGATGGGCATGTGAAACTGCGAAAAAAATTTTGAGAGCGCAGGACGGCTGCCGAAAGTCCGCGTAAAAACGCCCCCCGGGCCTAAAGTTTCACCGTGCAAAATCTCCGGTGATGTTATTATGAAACTAGAATATATTCCGCAGATTCTGAAAGTTATTGCGATAGTTAGACTCTTTTAGTTGCTTGGGAATCGTCGTTTGAAGATGGGCATGTGAAACTGCGAAAAAAATTTTGAGAGCGAGGACGGCTGCCGAAAGTCCGCGTAAAAACGCCCCCCGGGCCTAAAGTTTCACCGTGCAAAATCTCCGGTGATGTTATTATGAAACTAGAATATATTCCGCAGATTCTGAAAGTTATTGCGATAGTTAGACTCTTTTAGTTGCTTGGGAATCGTCGTTTGAAGATGGGCATGTGAAACTGCGAAAAAAATTTTGAGAGCGCAGGACGGCTGCCGAAAGTCCGCGTAAAAACGCCCCCCGGGCCTAAAGTTTCACCGTGCAAAATCTCCGGTGATGTTATTATGAAACTAGAATATATTCCGCAGATTCTGAAAGTTATTGCGATAGTTAGACTCTTTTAGTTGCTTGGGAATCGTCGTTTAAAGATGGGCATGTGAAACTGCGAAAAAAATTTTGAGAGCGCAGGACGGCTGCCGAAAGTCCGCGTAAAAACGCCCCCCGGGCCTAAAGTTTCACCGTGCAAAATCTCCGGTGATGTTATTATGAAACTAGAATATATTCCGCAGATTCTGAAAGTTATTGCGATAGTTAGACTCTTTTAGTTGCTTGGGAATCGTCGTTTAAAGATGGGCATGTGAAACTGCGAAAAAAATTTTGAGAGCGGAGGACGGCTGCCGAAAGTCCGCGTAAAAACGCCCCCCGGGCCTAAAGTTTCACCGTGCAAAATCTCCGGTGATGTTATTATGAAACTAGAATATATTCCGCAGATTCTGAAAGTTATTGCGATAGTTAGACTCTTTTAGTTGCTTGGGAATCGTCGTTTGAAGATGGGCATGTGAAACTGCGAAAAAAATTTTGAGAGCGGAGGACGGCTGCCGAAAGTCCGCGTAAAAACGCCCCCCGGGCCTAAAGTTTCACCGTGCAAAATCTCCGGTGATGTTATTATGAAACTAGAATATATTCCGCAGATTCTGAAAGTTATTGCGATAGTTAGACTCTTTTAGTTGCTTGGGAATCGTCGTTTAAAGATGGGCATGTGAAACTGCGAAAAAAATTTTGAGAGCGGCAGGACGGCTGCCGAAAGTCCGCGTAAAAACGCCCCCCGGGCCTAAAGTTTCACCGTGCAAAATCTCCGGTGATGTTATTATGAAACTAGAATATATTCCGCAGATTCTGAAAGTTATTGCGATAGTTAGACTCTTTTAGTTGCTTGGGAATCGTCGTTTAAAGATGGGCATGTGAAACTGCGAAAAAAATTTTGAGAGCGCAGGACGGCTGCCGAAAGTCCGCGTAAAAACGCCCCCCGGGCCTAAAGTTTCACCGTGCAAAATCTCCGGTGATGTTATTATGAAACTAGAATATATTCCGCAGATTCTGAAAGTTATTGCGATAGTTAGACTCTTTTAGTTGCTTGGGAATCGTCGTTTGAAGATGGGCATGTGAAACTGCGAAAAAAATTTTGAGAGCGCAGGACGGCTGCCGAAAGTCCGCGTAAAAACGCCCCCCGGGCCTAAAGTTTCACCGTGCAAAATCTCCGGTGATGTTATTATGAAACTAGAATATATTCCGCAGATTCTGAAGTTATTGCGATAGTTAGACTCTTTTAGTTGCTTGGGAATCGTCGTTTGAAGATGGGCATGTGAAACTGCGAAAAAAATTTTGAGAGCGCAGGACGGCTGCCGAAAGTCCGCGTAAAAACGCCCCCCGGGCCTAAAGTTTCACCGTGCAAAATCTCCGGTGATGTTATTATGAAACTAGAATATATTCCGCAGATTCTGAAAGTTATTGCGATAGTTAGACTCTTTTAGTTGCTTGGGAATCGTCGTTTAAAGATGGGCATGTGAAACTGCGAAAAAAATTTTTGAGAGCGCAGGACGGCTGCCGAAAGTCCGCGTAAAAACGCCCCCCGGGCCTAAAGTTTCACCGTGCAAAATCTCCGGTGATGTTATTATGAAACTAGAATATATTCCGCAGATTCTGAAAGTTATTGCGATAGTTAGACTCTTTAGTTGCTTGGGAATCGTCGTTTGAAGATGGGCATGTGAAACTGCGAAAAAAATTTTGAGAGCGCAGGACGGCTGCCGAAAGTCCGCGTAAAAACGCCCCCCGGGCCTAAAGTTTCACCGTGCAAAATCTCCGGTGATGTTATTATGAAACTAGAATATATTCCGCAGATTCTGAAAGTTATTGCGATAGTTAGACTCTTTTAGTTGCTTGGGAATCGTCGTTTAAAGATGGGCATGTGAAACTGCGAAAAAAATTTTGAGAGCGCAGGACGGCTGCCGAAAGTCCGCGTAAAAACGCCCCCCGGGCCTAAAGTTTCACCGTGCAAAATCTCCGGTGATGTTATTATGAAACTAGAATATATTCCGCAGATTCTGAAAGTTATTGCGATAGTTAGACTCTTTTAGTTGCTTGGGAATCGTCGTTTAAAGATGGGCATGTGAAACTGCGAAAAAAAATTTTGAGAGCGCAGGACGGCTGCCGAAAGTCCGCGTAAAAACGCCCCCCGGGCCTAAAGTTTCACCGTGCAAAATCTCCGGTGATGTTATTATGAAACTAGAATATATTCCGCAGATTCTGAAAGTTATTGCGATAGTTAGACTCTTTTAGTTGCTTGGGAATCGTCGTTTGAAGATGGGCATGTGAAACTGCGAAAAAAATTTTGAGAGCGCAGGACGGCTGCCGAAGTCCGCGTAAAAACGCCCCCCGGGCCTAAAGTTTCACCGTGCAAAATCTCCGGTGATGTTATTATGAAACTAGAATATATTCCGCAGATTCTGAAAGTTATTGCGATAGTTAGACTCTTTTAGTTGCTTGGGAATCGTCGTTTAAAGATGGGCATGTGAAACTGCGAAAAAAATTTTGAGAGCGCAGGACGGCTGCCGAAAGTCCGCGTAAAAACGCCCCCCGGGCCTAAAGTTTCACCGTGCAAAATCTCCGGTGATGTTATTATGAAACTAGAATATATTCGCAGATTCTGAAAGTTATTGCGATAGTTAGACTCTTTTAGTTGCTTGGGAATCGTCGTTTAAAGATGGGCATGTGAAACTGCGAAAAAAATTTTGAGAGCGCAGGACGGCTGCCGAAAGTCCGCGTAAAAACGCCCCCCGGGCCTAAAGTTTCACCGTGCAAAATCTCCGGTGATGTTATTATGAAACTAGAATATATTCCGCAGATTCTGAAAGTTATTGCGATAGTTAGACTCTTTAGTTGCT
>CAWVNO010001965.1:0-12000 GCA_963930645.1 Salticus scenicus
ATACTTTGTATGTCATTGAATTTTTCATTGTTGAATTACTAAATTTCGTTTCTAAATGTACTTAGGTAAACGAAAATAGAATGTCTCAGAAAAAATCTGACGCAAAATTTAGTAACAGAAAGCTTTTTTTTTTATAATCATCTCACGAGTTTAATTTGGGAATTTATATATATAGATATGTGTAAACACATACAAATTTGCTGATTTTTTTTCCCTTGATGATAAGAAAGTTTTAACTTTTAGATTTTTCCGTATTGTAATGTAACATATTTGTTCTTTCGTACAAAATTCTTTCAAATAATTTTTTTTTTTTTTTTTTAATTTAGGTTACTGGGTGTAGGTTTTCTCGGAAAACAAACAGCCGATTTTCTAAAATATATTATTAATATATATTTATATGTATATTACATCACTTTATATACATAAAGTGTTTGGTAGGGGAGACCCGTGTACCTAGGGCCGCTTTTATTCAGTGCCCCAAAACAGAGCTCTTGACCTGTTTAAAATTATCAAACTGATATGTACATATCTTTAGGACTAATTACTTCCAATTGGGATTAATATAAATACCTAAAACAATAAATTCCGAGTAACAGAAGGTTTTAAAAAAAACTTCACTCATGGCATTAGGTACAACACCCTCATTGTACCTGGGGCCAGACCTTATTGTACCTAGGGCCATTCTTTCAAATCTAGATTTCCCTTTGTAATGAATAGAAAATAAGCATATAAACATGTATTTTATAAAATAAACAGTATCAAGAAAACTATTTTTTTATCATATAATAAATATCATGTTGTTGCCTTAATTTGAAACACGAAAATTTTCACTTTTTTTTTTTTTTTTTTTTTTTTTTTCTTTGGGATATTCTAACAGAATGTTTCTTTTCTTCAATTTCTTTTTTTTTTCTCGAGTGTCTCTGGAATTTCTAGATTTCTCTGGTTTTCGGTCACATCTTTTCTTTGGTGTGGGAGGTTTTGCTTTAGGTAAAGGTTTTACTTAGGTTCGTACCTGTTAAAGCATGACACATGAAAAGATGTTAGATGTTGAAAGTTTCGAAATTTCATCAGGACACGAAACAGAGACATCCAGCTCTATCATTGTTAATTCACTTTCTTCCTGGAAAATCTTTTATTATTATTATTATTATTGTTATTATTTATGGTGGGATCTTGTCTTTTAGTCACATTCAAACTTAACTATTCATCCTCAGTGAATGTGTTTTGATTCATTGGCCATATGCCGGATACACGAAAGCCTGATAGAATGTTTACGAGAGTAAAGGCCGACGGACAGAATTTGCCAACATTTTCAGCAACGTCATATATAGTGATTGGTTTACCAGGGTTTGCCAGCATCCAATTACTATAGGCTGTACTGTGTTTCTTAACACTTTCGCGACAGCTGACGTAGATTCACGTCATTTGAAAACGTGAAACTCTACCAGTGGGCGTTTCTTTTGCAATTTGTATGTTATTTGTTTCTAAAAAAATATACATAATATTCATATTTGTACAATCAGTATACTATGGATGCAAATACTTTGATTAGAGAGAGTATGATTATAATGCATATCCATTTGTAATATAAATGCGAATACGGAAAATTTTGTTTCGAAAAGTTGCAACTTAAGAGAAAAACGCCCACAGGCGGACCATACTGTCAAAAAGACAAAAACATGCGGTCGCGAAAGTGTTAAAAGGTTCAAACACACTGGCCCTGGGTACAAGGCAGCTATGTGGTCCTAGTTACAAGTTTTGGTAACTTCATTCAAAATGCCTTCCACTAAAAAATCCACAAGGAGAGAGGACTAATTAAATATCTCATTTATTACTCAATGTAACGAGCAAAATTATACACTAGAAATGAAAGAAAAATATTTGACTCGCCTTTGTAAAATACCAAAAGAGATGAGCTGCAAAATTTTACTTCAGACCATGTAAATTCGTTTTTTACATGTAACTTGTCAAAACTTTCTCCTCAAAAGTTCAAAAGTAGTTGTAAAAATAGCAATTGGTGTTGTTACTCGCCCAATTGAGTATCAAAACTTAAAATTAAATATTATTCAAATAAAGTGGGGTGGCCCTAGGTACACGGGTCTCCCCTATAGCAGTTCTGATATTGCTTTAAAAAATAAATATATAAATGAATAAAAATAAAAAACATTTTAATTTAGTGGTTTCCAAAACTGTGTATGAGGAAAAGAAATAAAAGGAATAAAAAGACTACTCTAAAAAAAATAAAAGAAAAGTAGATTAAGCAAAACTCTGCAAAAGTTCAGTTTCTCTGCCAGTACAGCATGAATTTATAACAATTTTACATAAAAGGGAAAGGTGTAAGAAAGATAAAATGTGATATAATAAGGTAACAAACTCTCATAATACTTAAATTGTTCCGAGCACCAGAGAAAAAAAAATGTTAAAAATTATCTTTTTTGAGAGTAATTGTTTTTTATAAAAAATTAGAGCAAATTTTTTCTGAGAAATTAACAAGTTAAAATGTCATAAAATTTACAAAATATTAAATAAATAAATAAATAAATAAAATAACAACAAAAATTTCCATAGAATCTACAAATGTCTGTATAAATATGAATAAAGCACTCAATAAAATGAAACACTGATTTATTTGCTAAAAATTTAATTAAAAAGTTAAAATATTAACATATGTTTCGATACCACCAGATATATTTTTCAAGACTGTTTCAATTATCACACAATCTTCGGCTTTTTATATATTTTCATTTTTCGTTTCAGTGCCATCAACGGATTCTCGGGAAAATTCAGTTTTTTCTCTACTGTATTTCTGAGGCAGCTTTAATCATACTTTCGGTAAATTTATATGATATTTTATTAGACACAATTTTTTTGCAAATTAAAATTTATGTTATTTTTCATATGGAAACGAGTTAATTTTTCAGTCTAAGTTTTATTATCAAGCTATCATAATATATATATATATACAGTGGTGGATGCAATTATAAGACACCTATCTAATTTGACAAATAGTGAAAGAAAAGATTCAGAGCTTAAAAATGTTTTATCAAATACGTCAAAAACATAAATTTATTCTGTTATCATATATAATAATTTTATAATAATGATATTTTCATACAATTTAATGAAAAAACTTAAAAACATAATGGACAAAATTATAAGATACCAGCCGTTTTTTTTTTTTTTTTTTTTTTTTTTTCAAATACAGTGGTCAACCTAATTAGCAGACACTAATGGTCTAAAAAAAATTCTCTAACATGGTTATTCAATATTTGGTTGAACCGCCGTTGTTTTTTATAACATGAAAGATGGGATTCGGCATCGAATCTATCAATTCTAACAAAATATCTCGACAGTTCTTCCCAAGCATATTTTACAGCATTCTTTAGGTCTTCGACGCATATAAACTGCCTCCCATTTCGGTAAATCGCACATGCTAAGATCCCCCACAAGTTTTCAATCGGATTTAAGTCTGCAGAGCGAGAAGGCCACGGGAGAACATTGATACTTTACTCTGAAAGCCACATTTTTGTTTCATGTGATGCATGAATCGGCGCGTTATCGTGCTGGAAAGTGTAGTTTTCGCCACAAAGAAGTTCACCGAATATGGCTAGTTGATCTTTATGAAGATTCTTATACTTTTCGGAATTCATTCTTGAATGCACAAAAACAATATCCGTTTTCCCTTGAGCCGAAAAACCAGCCCAAACCCTTACTGAGCCTCCACTCATTTGGCGGCTCATTAGTACATGAGGAGACTTCCGTAAATCATGCCAATAATATTGAATCCCGTCAGGACCATCTAGGTTAAACTTTTTTTCATCAGAAAATAACACAGAGTACCATTTGGAGATCCAGGCTATAGTTTGTTTAGCGAAGTTTAGACGCTCCATTCTGTGCCGGCTTAGAAGCGGTGGTTTTTTTCTTCAATTTTTAATATTTCACATAGGAAGCATTATGCAACACCCTGCTAATAGTTCTCCTAGAACAATTCAGTTTCAAAGCATTTTTAATGCCTGTAGTGGTCATCTTATTCTGTGTAGCGAACGAAAGCACATGGCGTCTGTCTTTCGAGGACAAGCAAGAAGTACGTCCAGACCTTTTAATCACCGATCCATTAATTCCTCTTTTCAAAACATTTCTAATTGCACATTTAGAGCGTTTAATAACTTTTGAAATATTATTAATTGAAGCACCAGTTCCAATTAATCTCAAAATTTCGTGAATTTCACTTTCTTTTAATTCTGTACCGCGTGGCATGTTTGTAAATGCGTGAAGTCGGTTATCGTCTGCTTTATTTAACTGCTGATGACGTCACAACAGCGTGCAGAAATTTTGCATATTGCACATTATTTTCGAAAAAAAGCAGGTGTTTTAATTAAAATGTTAGGGTGTCTTATAATTTTGTCCATGGTATTTTGAAATTTTTTTAATAAATTCTATAAAAATATCATTTCTGTAAAACATTTATGTGTGATAACAGAATAAATTTATGTTTTTGACGTATTTGATAAAACATTTTTAAGTTCTGAATCTTTTCTTTTACTATTTGTCAAGTTAGATAGGTGTCTTATAATTATGTCCACCACTGTTTATATATATATATATATATATACACACATGTATATATATATAAATTTTTATTATAAAAATTACTGTGCATAATTGAAACATCATATAATTCCCCCAAAATATGGTTATATCTACTGCAGGGATACTATAAAGAAAAACTGAATTTGCCTGATAATCCCCAGATGCCGAAAAATAAAAATGTGTAAAAAGTAAAAAAATATGTGATAATTGAGGTATCGAAATATATCTTAAATTTTTAACTTTAAAATTGCACTTTTAGCAAGTAAAACAATGTATCTGCAAATGTGCTATAAAAGCTAAAATACACTCCTGCTCAAAAGTTTAGCAAGATTTGGAAACGCATATTACATAATTGCATATAAATTTGTAAATAAATGCACCTTGACATAAGTTAGTGCCTATCAACTTTTGTGCCCATCGCTCAGCAGATAGCGCCGTTATACAGTGATTTCCACAATTTAAGGGAATGCTATATCTCAGGAACTACTGCAGAGAATTGCATATAAATTTATTTGAAGATGCACCTTGACATAACCTAGTCTCTATCAACTTTTTATGTCAATTTCTCAAAAGGTGGCGCTGCAATACAGTGATTTCTATAGTTCAAGGAAAAGCTATATTTCAGGAACTACGACACAAGATTGCACATACATTTATGTGTAGTTGCACCTTGATCTAAATCAGTGCCTATCAACTTTTGATGTCAACCGCTCAACAGGTGGCGCTGCTATACAGCAATTTCCGCAATTTAAGGGGAGGCTATATCTCAGGTTCTATTGTGTATAATAAAAAAATTGATATGTGAAAAGACCATTATTAGACATTATGCTGATTCAATTTGGATGCATATTGGCAATAGGTGGCGCTGCTGTCCTGCAATTTTCCCCGACAATGGAAAAGCTATATCTCAACTTCTATGGTGTATAACTGTGCAAAATTTGATAAGTGAGATTACCATTATGAAAACGCATTTTTTAATATACTATTTATTGAGAATAAAACTGCCTTTCTTTGTACAATGTAATTTTTCTCTAAGAGGAAAATCGTTTGCATTCATTATGGTAGGTAATTTTAATAAATAATAGCTTTAGTAAATTATCTGTACTGAGCGAATTTGTATTAGAAAATATAGAAGAAAATCTTGTGGTGGGCACAACATACTAGTTTATTTATTTATTTATTTTTGATATCTTTACTTTTAATGAAATTCAATCCTCGCTTTTATGTAAACGGAATTTTGAATTTTCCTCCATTTACACTTGTTTATACAGCAAATATAGAAGAAATACTTGTTGTGATTTCATTTAAAGCTAGTATGGTGTGACCACCTCAAACTTTCTTCTATATTTTCCTATAGGAATTCGCTCAGTAAAAATATTTTCTTAAAACTATTATTTATTAAAATTATCTACCATAATGGATGATTTTATTTTTTTAGAAAAAACTAACACTAAATATAAGTAAAGAAAGACAGTTTAATTCTCTATAAATGAAGTCTTAAAATAAGCGTCTTCATAATGGTTACCTCATACATCAGGTTTCGTACTGTTATATGTCATAGGAGTTGAGATGTAGCCACATCCCGTTCTCAGGGAAAATTGCACTATAGCAGTGCCACTTATTGGCTGATATGCATCCAAATTGAACCAGCGTAATGTCATATAATGGCTACACTGATGCATGTCAAGTTTTGTTTGATTATACACAACAGAACCTGTGATATAGCCTTCTCTGAAAATGCGAAGTCGACGTATAACAGCACCGCCTGTTGAGCAATTGACACAAAAGTTGGTAGACGCTAAATTATGTCAAAGTGTATCTGCATATAAATTTACATACAAAATCGTGTAGTAGTTCCTGAAATACAACCTTTCCTGAAATTTTGAAAATCGCGGTCCAGCAGCGCTACTTATTAAGAAATTGACACCAAAAGTTGATAGGTACTAATTTAGGTCAAGATACATCTGCATATAAATTTATATCCAGTTAACTGCAGTAGTTCTCGAGATACAGTCGCACATTTTTTTTTTTTTTTTTTTTTTTTTTCAGACACACAGACACATATTTTCTAAGAATACCCAGTCAAATTGTATTCTGGAACCCTCAAAACGTGTAAATCCATCAAAAAAGGAAGCTGAAAAATTTTTACGATTCCAATACTTTCTTCAATTGAATACAGAGGAAAGCAAAAAGTAATGTAAAATAAACACATTCAGGAAACACATTCCATCAAGGTATAATAATAATATCCCTTTAACGTCTTCTCTAGAACAAATAAAAAACGCACGAAAATTGCAACGGTAGGAAGATAATTTGCTGATCGTGTGAATTGAAAGTGATTGTGGGAAAGCAGATGTTCAATTGCGAATCATATATCCCAGCTACCCAAATTATTATAAACATTCCCGTCGAACAAAAGCAATAAATAAAGATATATATATATGTATATATTCAGAATATAAGCATTAAACAACGAACTACTAACACTGAAAGTGAAGCATATTTTTGCAATCTTGAAGTTCACAACTCACATAAATATTCAAACATTATTGTTAAACATTTTTTTTTTTTTTAACTCAATACAATCAGTAATTACATTTAATTTTTTTTTTTTTTTTTACTTTCCTCTATATTTAATCGAAGAAAATATTGGATTCGTAAAAATTTTCAACTTCCGGTTTTCGACGGATTTACAAGTTTTGAGAGGTCTAGACTATATGTCAGGTTTCATTGCGTATAATCCAACAAAACCTGATATGTGAGAAGACCAATATGAAATAATATGCTGATTCAAATTGAATGCCTACCAGCCAACAGGTAGCGATGCTACACAGCGATTTCCGCAATTTAAGGAAAGGCTATATCCCAAGAACTAATGCACAGAATTGCATATAAATTTGTATGTAGGTGCCCTTTAATATATATTAACGCCTGTCAACTTTAGGTGTAAACCGCTCAACAGGTGGCGCTGCTACACAGCGATTTCCACAATTACAAGGAAAGCTATATGTCAGGTTCTATTGTGTATCATCAAACAAAACTTAATATGTGAGAAGGCGATTATGAGACATTATACTGACTCAGTTTGAATGCTTGTCGGTCAATAGGTGACGCTGCTATACTGCAAAATTCATCGATAACAGGATGGCTATATCTCAACTTCTATGCCATATAACTGTACGAACCATGATATGTGAGATAACCATTATAAAAACGCATTGTTTAAGGAGTTATTTATAGACGATAAAACTGTCTCTCTTTGGATATTTAGTGTTAGATTTCCCTAAGATGAAAATTATTTGCATTCATCACGTTAAACTTTTAAATAATAGTTTTAATAAATTATTCGCACTTAGTGAATTTGGCAGACAAATATAAAAGAATGTCTTGTGGTGGCCACAACATACTAGTTTTTTTTTTTTTTTTTTTTTTTTTTTTTATAATTTACCAACTGTGTGACAATGAAAATTTATTTTTTCGGTTTGATGAAAAATTTTTTGTCGGGTTCGGGTCGAGTTTGGGGTTGATTTAAAATTCAATTGTCGGGTTCGGGTCGGGTTTCAGGACTCTATTGGTGACCTCTGTTGTTTTGAGCAAGAAGGGGAAAAAAGCGCCTTCAAGACAGGACCTATCGTAAGTTCTTTTCTCCAGAACTCGAGTTGTAATTTTGGGAGAAATATGACAAGGAGTATTTTACCTTCTACTATTTTCCAAGCTCTTAGCTTTCCGTGGAGGATCAAAATTGTGATGGCATGTCTCCGGCCAGGGGTGTGTCCCAGACCGTCGCCATTTGCCCGTCTGTTCTAGTCGGGAAGTCAGTTAAATTACAAGATTTGTCTAAACCGTTTTTGAGTTATTACCGTTGTTTGATACATTATGGCCAAAACCTATGTATTTTTGTCATTATGAACCTAATTTTCCTAAATATCTCCAAAACGGAAAATCATACAAAGTCCAAAAAGGGAGGTGCACAACTAGATGTAAAAAAAAACCTATGTACCAATTCGCAACTTTCTACGTCCAACCGTTCTTGAGTTATGCGACACACACACACACACACACACATACATACAGACGTCACGAAAAAAAGTGTAACGTCGCTTATATTTCTAAAACGAGAGCTCGTGTTAAGACGACACTTTCAGGTGTACAACCAGACATCATGACAGTCACACGTACAATTGGCAACATTCAGCGATCATTCGTTACCGAGCATTGTGAAATACAAAATCCATTTTGCAAATCGGGATTACTATACTTCCTTATACTCTGTTTTAGGAAGTAAAAAAGTAGACAGTATAAACAAATTTGATAGAAAGCAGAAAAAACTAGATCGTTGTCCAATCGGGTTCCAGAGAAATACCTACTATCGCAATCACTTTTGTAACCTTTAAAAAAGTAATCATCAAGGGAGAAAGTGTAAATTATTATAATTGTAGCTATGATTAAAAAATAAATAAATAAATAAATAAAATCTTATGTTTGTCAAAAATAATTTTTAATCTCAAAGAAATATTGAACTTTTTTTAAAAGTTGCTCATTATTTAAAACCTTGCATCATTTCTGTTTCAAACAGAATTTTATCTGTATCTACTATCTTACCGATAACAGTGTAACCCTTTCATAACAAAACTTTTTTTGCGTTATCTCATAGCAACAGTTATCAAAGTTGCAAACTAATCACGCCACTTTACTGAATTCGTTTCCCATTCATCGATTTGAAGGTCGATAGTATCTATAATCATACAGCCTTTGAAGGTTATGCATTTAATTACTGGAAATAAACGTTGTTTTCCTTCGATTACTGTAGAGTCAATCATTACCGGAGTAAACATATCAATATATGAAATTCACCAGCGAATTTTTATTATTACCATGTTTTTATTAACTTCTATTCTTGTTTGTTTGTTTGTGTGTTTGTTTGTTTGTCCGGTACAAATCTTGCAATCTATTTTTTTTTAACTAACTTCCCTTCTAGCAAGACATTTGAAAGTTTCACAGTAGCTCAGAACCCGGTGACAATACTTCGAAGTCAGATTTTCGAATAGTTTTCTTTTAATTAATTAAAATATGAAAATGATAAGCTCCTAATAACAATAAAAATAGTCATTAAAATATTAGCTATAATTTAATTGTTGCCAAAAAAAAAAAAAAAAAATTACCAGTTCATTTTCTTTCGACATAAAAATAAATACATTTAATTAAACGTGAGCGTTAAAAAATTGTAAAAAGTTAAATTATGATTCTGGCAAAAATTGGCGTCATCATCATGATTTTCTACACATTGATAAAGTGCTAATGTCGTTCATGATGCAAATATATTAGTCCAGTCAATAAATACAATGTACCTTGCAAAAGATGGGGTAGAAGATTTTGTTTTTTTAATTTGTACATATTACAGGGTGGTCCGAAAAACATGATAGAAAGTAAGCGATCATTGTGGAAAAAAGACAACATGCAAGAACATGAAACATATTTTATTGAATAAAGATATGAATGACATTTAATATACAAGATGCTTAAAATGTCTACCGTCCCCGACTATATAGTGTTATAAAGCCGGTTCCGAAACTCTGTCATAATGCGCTGGACTGTGTCGTAATCAAGTGCATCAATCTCACTTCTGATAGCCAATTTTAGGTCCTCCAGTGAATCAGCGCTATTCCTATAGATTCTAACCTTGATGTAACCCCATAAGAATAAGTCGCACGGATTTGGGTCCGGACTGTATGGGGTCCACTCTATCCCGTGCCCTGTGAATTTCTCTGCATCCAATGCAATCAAACGCTCACCAAACGTCGTTTCAAGCCACGTGAAGACGTCAGAAGTTTTTTGGGGACGAGCCCCATCTGGCATGAACCAGTACCGGCGTGTCCTGTTGAGATGGCCCGCATCAGGGCCAAAGTGACGCTCTAGCAACTCTCGATACTTCACTCCTGTGACCACACCATCAATAAATATCGGACCAATTATCAGCTTCGACGATATGGCACACCACACCATGACCCTTTGTGGATGCAGTGAAGAGATGGCGCTGAGATGAGGATTTTCCGTACCTCAGTGGCGCCAGTTTTGTTTGTTCACGAAACCATTCAACTGAAAATGGGTCGCATCACTGAACCAGATCTTGTATTCACTGATGGAACCATTTTTAAGTTCCTCGATTATGTGGTTTGCGAAATCTTTCCGCTGCACAGTATCCCCCCCCCCCACCTTTAGCGGCTGTCACATTTGGATCTTGTATGAACACAATCCTACTGCTTTCATTAGCCTTTGTAATGATGTTTAGGATATGCTTAATTGTTGGGCCGCCTGTCGAGTGGAAGTGGTTGGCTGATCCTCAAAGTATGCGCGTGCAGGCTCCCTGATGTCGTCAGTAAGAACTGCTGATTTTCGTCCGGACGCCTTTCTTTTTGCATCCTAAACACTCCCTGTAGATTCATATTCATATCTGTCCATCAACCTGTAAACAATGAAAATCAGTGGGAGATTAGGACCATTACATCAGTCATCTGAGGCTTAAAAATCACTGCGACTTTAGAGTGCTATAACTTACTGCGCGATTATCTCTTCACTAAGCGTCCTTTTCTTTTTGAACTCTGAACGACATGGCCGTCGAACGGGGACATTACATCGGTTATTCTCATTAAAAATTTTCTTACGATATATAATCGATCTTAAAAGGTTTGTGATTCTATATTGCTTATTCTTTATTTCCGGTAATTAAGCATTCAACTGAAATGTCACTATATGTGATATTATAATGTGGAAGAATTATATTTGCATCAATACATTTGAAATCAGAAACTTAAAATACTTTCTAACATGTTTTCGGACCACCCTGTAGTATTAATATGCAAAAAACGAGTTATCCAACATGGTCGGCCCCGGGAGAATTTTTGTCGGCTGAAAAACCTCGAAAATTTGCTACTTTTTTGGCTTTTTTCAAAATATCTTAGAAATGGCTGAATTTAGCGATATTTTTCTGTTGTAAAGTTTAAAGAGGATTAAATTTCCTACAATTTTCTTCATTACAACTTTTTTGTAGTACTAATAGCACTAAAGTACTAAAGTACGATTTAAAGTAAATTAACAATATCGGATTATTAAGTACAAGATTCTTCTGCTACATAAATTACATTCCGGTGCTATTAATGCATTCAAAGCCCTAAAAAAATGGAGACTTTCTGTTGCTTGGATGTGTCTGTTATTCAAAAGAGCCGAAGAACCAAAAGGATTCACACTAGAAATTTAAAAGTGTCTATTATGCATAGCTGTCCGCTATTTCGGAGTATCCGATTATGGAAATTTACTACATCACAATCGTTTGCATATGAGTATATTAAATAACACTTACGCAGCTACATTTATTTCAAACAAATTTCTGCTTATTATTGAAAAATGTTTAAA